>VDFB02168118.1:100974109-101040444 GCA_007258455.2 Sequoia sempervirens
ATATTTGTGCAAAATGAAGGACAAGCCTTCTACACACTCAATGCATCTTAGAATCTGAGATGGTGACTATGAATGTATAAAATTGATTGATCAAATAACATCAATTAAACCAAAATAACTAAATAATTGATCAATTAGTGATATTGCTAGGAGGATTCAACCTTGTAGTTTTACGATTCAAACTCATTAAACCATGATTCATGAGTAGTGGTTCACAAGAACCCATCTCTTATGATAATGAATGGTCCACTTAGCACTCATTGCATCTAGGTAATGCTTACATAGGTGAATCACTAGGCCTTCCTGGGAGGTCACCCATCCTAGTACTACTCCAGCTCAAGAGCGCTTAACCACAAAGTTTTCCCCAAGGTTAAGCCAAACTTAGTTACTTTGTATACAAGGACCTGCTTAGAAAGAGGTTCACTATTTGATAGCAAGACACATGAAGATTTAGATTTATAATATATGTCAACAATACACTCTATTGAATGAGGCATTAAAGCACATCTAGCTTGTCTTTTCATAACCCATGTTACTTGTTGCATCATTCCATACTTGCACACCACCACTCACTTGCTCAACTTGCAACTGATTTGTTCTTCCATTTATATCCTCAACAAGATTACAAAACACCAATTAGGTCAACCAAAATAGAATAAAAACAATACAGAATTTAGATGCATCATACCAACTATTATCTGAACACTTAACCTTGGCTTAACCTTGGGGAAAACTTCATGGTTAAGCGCTCTTGAGTTGGAGTAGTACTGGGATGGGTGACCTCTCGGGAAGGACCCGTGCTTCACCTATGTGAGCATCACCTAGATGCAATGAGTGCTAAGTGGACCATTCATTATCATGAGAGATGGGTTCTTGTGAACCGCTACTCATGAATCATGGGTCAATGAGTTTGACTCATAAAACTACATGGTTGAATCCTGATAACAATAACACAATTTGACATGTGGAAAATAACTTGTACTTATCAATTGATCAATTAACTATACAATCCAATAAAATTGTTCACAAAACCAAACTAGAATTTAAAGCTATGAAATAACAAAGCAAATCAAATTGAATTCCAACTAAGAAATGCAAACCTCAATCCCATTGTGGGATTATGTCCAAATTGGATGTGGGGTGCTTCAATTCCAACAAAATCCATTGTTATGCAAAGAAAATTGATGAAGAAATGACTTACAAAGTGCTCTCAAATTGATCAAATTGGGCAATCAATTCAAGAGAGTAAGTTTGCTCAAAGCTTGTGGATGATTATTATGGAAAAATGCTTACTATTTATGCATTTTTGAAATCAGGATCAATGGTGAGGATAAAAAAGGCTAATCAATGGATGAAATCAAATGAGAGGAATGAACATGGATCAAGGATGAATCAAACAATTGATAATCCATGAGGCATGGATCAAGGATCAAATCAATGGTCTCAAATACATGAGAGATTCAACCAATTCCCTAATTTTTAGGAATTGTGTTGGAGAGATGTTGAAGATATTTCCATTTGGGGGGAATATTTGAATTTGAAAATGGAATTCAAAAAGAATATTCATTGTGAAAGTGCAAAAATTTGGAGGATTTGAAAATAAATCAGCTAATTAAATAATTAATTGAAATCATTTGATTGTGCAAGTAAATGAGAAAAAGGCTTTAATTAAAGAATCTTGAATTGTTTAATCAAAGTGTGATTATGATAATTAATTAAAGAATTTTCATTATTTAATCAAATGAGAATGAAATTAGTATGAAGAATAGTGGACTAACTAAATAAATTTGATTTATTTAATTAATAGAGGAAAATATGAATTTAATTAAATAACCGACATTATTTAATTATATGAATGAATTAGGTGAAATAGATTAGGAATGGTGTTAGTACGAGAAATCATGTAATATTGTCAAGATTATTTTAAGTGTCTATAGTGACAAAATATCACCATTTACCTTGAGGTGCTCTTGGAATTTATCCATCTTATTATTTTCTATCCCTTGTATAGTAGAGAACCTTTCTTTTCCACTCCCTAGAGATGACACTAGCATCAAAGATTCTATCCACAAAACCCACAATTGGCATAGTTGGTATGTTTATAATCTCCGCCTTGATAACATCTATGTTGTCTAAAGAAACCAAATGATGCGCAAAGTGTTTGCCCCACAACTAAGCACCCAAAACCTTGACTACTGTCAAGAAGAAGTAATACACAAACCCATTGTGCAGGTGTTCGTTCACCCATGACTATGCCCCCACCACTTTTATTACTACCTCTCGAGCCACCTCCTCTTTGAGTTTGAAAATCCTTCCCACCTTCTGATCTTTCCCTTCTTGTAGACAGCCACACTTGACATTGAAGACCTTCACCATCACTGCTCGATTGTAATATGCCACCAACCACCAACCACACTCAAAGTTGAAGACCTTCGCCATGGTGATGATTAAATAGCATAACTAGCCACCAATACCACAAGCTTTCCATGTTGATCACGTGACCAATCTTCTCAGTACCTTATAGTCGAGTAGCGATGGTGATTAATAGGGTGTTGGGTACTAAGGATTGCCACCACTATTTCCTTGTAATGACTGCAAATTATCCAAAGCCTTGCATACCTACCACCCCAGTGTTTGTAGTCTTATTAATTTCTTGATAAACATGTACCTCCATGCTCTCCTCACACACCTGGCCAATTTCCATGCTCTCCTCATGCACTCGGCCAATTTCCAATTTGGCGACGACTTTATGCTTTTAACTCTAAAAAACACATATGAGGTAAGTGCACAAAGTTGTGACACAAAAATGGCTCTTAAGATGCCACTTTTTTTTTGAAATTAGTAAAGTTTGATGTTCAATGAGAAAATGAAGATAGTTATGCTAAAAATTTGAAGATACAACAAGAACAAGAGTTGTCGTGCTCTAAATATACTTTCTAAAATACTCTCTTTTTGAAAATAGTGAAGATTAAGGGTTTGAAAAATCCCAGGGAGCACAAAAAGTGGTCCTATTTTTATATAAAAAAAGCATAGCGTTTGTTGTGCTCCCCCTAAAATGTTAACCTTTTTTTAGAATTTCAAAAATCGCTTTAGTGAGAAATTAGCTAACACCATGTGTAGTTTATACCACTTTTTTGGCTATTTTTTTAATGAATATATAATATTTTACTAATTTTTGAAGTGGACGCATTCTGAAAAGCAAAAATTTGAGTGTGCTCCCCCCTAAAAAATTTAAAACTAATTGAAAATCATTTTTTAAATATGTGTAGAATGGAGTCTAGTTTCTAAAAATGTAATTTGTTTCAAAATTTTATGAACGAGTAAAAAACTATACCCAAACTAGTAAATGTTGGTTTTTGACAAAAAAATCTAGAGATACTAATAAAAGAAGTTAAATATGAAAACCTTAACATAATCAAAATGTAAAAAATATTATATGGTTAGATAGCTAAGAGAGAGCTTAATGTCATCATGTTATTTTTATAAATTTACATTAAAACATGTACAAACTTGATGGAGAGCATGGGAAAAAATGTGTGAAATTTTTTCACCCTTTCAAAAAATCATGTCTTTGGCATGAAATGGTTATCCAACCCTTTGGGTTGGATTCCCAAGGAAAATACAAACCAAAGTGTTGGTATTTCCCTATGCAACCCATTTGGCGAGCGCCAAATTTGGTGCTTGCCAAATGTGAATGATGAGTTTTTAGAATGCATTTTGTTGAACTGTTTCTTTTTTTCTTTGTCTGTCTTTGTATTTCTCTACCAATGAAACTATATACATAAAACAAACATTTACATAAGTATAAGTTGACATTTACATATGGGAATTTACTTTCTTACAGTTTAAGTTATATTTCATGTATATAGTTTCAGGATGTTTGAGAGTGGTTTCAAATCTCTTGGAGTCATCATGCAAATTCTAGTTTTTGGAAGATCTTATAATTTTTAGACAATCAAATTTCAATAATCAACATGTCAAATTTTAGTAATTAGGGGGTCAAATTTTAGTAATCAATAATTTGTATCATATTTCTCTCTCTATCTCACTCATTGTTCATCTCTTATGCTCTAGACCTCTCTCTCTCTCTCTATCTCCATCCCTTTATTTGACTCTCTCCATTGAGCTCAAGAAATTTCTCTCTCTCTCTCTCTCTATCCCTCTCTAGTTCTCTCTATCTCACCTCTCTCTCTCTTCCACCCACATTCGCTCTTTACTTCTCTCTATCTAACCTATCCCTCTATACCTCTTTCTCTCTCCCTCCCTCCCTCCCTCATTCCCTCTCTCAATCTCTCCACATTCCTCCTTACCTATCTTCTTCTCTCTCTATCACCTCTCTCCACCACTTCTCCCTCCATATCTCTCCCTCTACTCCCTTTATCTCTATCTCACCTCTCTCTCCTTACCTATCCCTCCCTCCCTCCTCTCTCTATCTCACCTCTCTCTCACCTCACTCTCCCTCCCTCCCTACCTCTCCATCCTCTCCTCTCTCTACTTATTTCTATCTACCCCTCACTCTCTCTACCTCTCTCTCTCTCTCCCTCCTCTTTCTATCTCTCCTCTCCCTCTCTCACCTGCCTCTTTATATCTCTCCTTTCCCTCTCTCTACCTACCTCTCTCTCTCTACTTCTAACTATCTCAACTATCCCTCTTTACCTCTTCCTCCCTCCCCCCTCTCTCTCCCTTCTACCTACCTTTACTCTCCACTTCTCTCTATCGAAACTATCCCTATATACCTCTTTCTCTATCCCTCCCTCCCTCCTTCCCTCTCTCAATCTCTCCACCTTCAAGTCCTTACCCTCTCTCTCTCTCTCTCTCTCTCTCTCTCTCTCTCCTCTCTACTCTCTTTCTCTCTATCTCACCTCTCTCTCCTCCTTCCTCATCTCCCTCCCTCTCCCTTCCCTATCTCCCCTCCCTCTCTACCTACCTCTCCCTCCATCTCTCCTTCCCTCTCTACTTCTCTCTACCTACCTATCTCTCTCTCCTTCCCTCTCTCAATCTCTCCACCTTCCTCCTTCCCTCTTTACTTCTCTCTCTATCTCTGTCTTTTTCTCTCTTCCTCCCTCTTTCTATGTCTCATCACCATCTCTCTCTAATTATATCTATCTCAACTATCCCTCTTTACCTCTCCCCCTCTCCCTCTCTCTCTCTTCCTTCCACCCACCTTCACTCTATACTTCTCTCTATCTAACCTATCCCTCTATACCTCTTTCTCCCTCCCTCCCTCCTTCCCTCAATATCTCCACCTTCCTCTCTCTCTCTCTCTCTCTCTCTCTCCCCTCTTGCTATCTCTCCTTTCCCTCTCTTTGTCTCTCTAATTCTATCTATCTCAAGTATCCCTCTTTACCTCTCCCCCCATCCTCTCTCTTTCTCTCAGCTCTCCCTCACCTATCTCTTAGCTATCTCTCCTTCCCTCTTTCCTTCTCTTTATCCCCCCTAATATCTACCTATCTCTCTCTCTCCTTCCCTCTCTACTTATCTCTCTATAACTCCCTACAACTTTCTCTCTAACTACCTCTCCCTCCCTTCTCTCTCTCTCTCCCACCCTCCCTCCTCTCTCTCTCTCTCTTTCCTTGTCTCTCTCTGTGATGTGCACCAAGACATGATACAAAAATGGGAGGAAGGTGGGGATATTGAGAGAGAGATGGAAGGAGGGACATAGAGAGAAGGAGAGATAGAGAGGGGGGAAAGAGGAAGGTGGAGAGATTGATTGAGGAAGGGAGAAAGAGGTATCAAGAGATAGGTTAGATAGTGATAAGTAGAGAGGGAAGGTTGGTGGGAGAGAGAGAGAGAGTTCTTGAGCTCAAGGGAAAGAGAGTTAGATAAAGGGATGGAGATGGTGAGAGAGAGAGGTCTAGAGCATAAGATATAAGAAATGAGTGAGATATATAGAGAGAAAGATGATACTACTTGTTGATCACTAAAATTTGACCTTATGATTATTGAAATTTGACATGTTAAGGGGGGAGATAGAGAGTAGAGAGAGAAGGAGAGAGAGAGAGAGTTCTTGAGCTCAAGAGAGAGAGAGAGATTCAGATAAAGGGATGGAGATAGTGAGAGAGAGAGGTATAGAGCATAAGAAATAAACAATGAGTTAGATAGAGAGAGAGAAAGATGATACAACTTTTTGATTACTAAAATTTGACACGTTGATTATACAACTTGCCAATTACTAAAAGATATTTCAAACACTAGAATTTGCATTATAAATCTAAGATATTTGAAACCACTCTCAAGCATCTTGAAATTATATACATGAAATATAAATTAAAGTATAAGAAAGTAAATGTTCATATATAAATGTGATGTATATAGCTGCACTGGTAGAGAAAGATAAAGATAAAGACACATAAAAAAAGAAACAGTTCAAAAAAATGTATTCTAAAAACTCATCATTCACATTTGGCACTCACAAAATGATGCACTTTTATTTGGTGAGCACCAAATGGGTTGCATTGGGAAATACCAACCCTTAGGATCGATCATCCAAGCCATTTGGTCAACACCAAATGGTCGTTTCGGGTAAAAAAAAGTGGCATCTTTTTTGTATCACATATTTTTGCACGTACTCTTTACATTTATAACAAATATAGTTTATTGATATAATTAGGTTCCAAATTTATTTATCTTTGAAATTTGTTATACCTTTCTTGAAATCTAACATTTCATAAATTGAACATGCATATGTAGGTGTGTCTTCAACGATTTTTTGAATAATTATGTTGGTAATGCTAAATTATATTTTTTCAAGTTTATATATGTTGCTATATATTATGTGTGTATTTAATTCTTGATATTTTAATGTGATTTGGACTTATTATCTATAATCTTCTCACTTTGGATATAGGAAGTTATATAATGTTCATTACTATTTATAATAAATTGTTTTTATTGAGTGTTATATTTGACTAGCTATTCATTATTTGTATTTGGCATGATAGGATTAGTTCAAAATATCCACTAAGAGAATCTGTATCATGGAATAGGATAGAGTATGATTTTTCATGAGATGACCATTTGAAATATAAATATTTCTTTCATCTTATCAATGACCAAGCATGTATTTGTATACCTAATTATTTGCATAGCCAATGAATAAAAAATATTTCTTGCCATAATCCAAACTCTATTATTTATAGTTGGAAAATAATATCTTCACATTAGGTGAAGAAACATTTCAACATATTTTATTTTATGTAATTCATTTAGTGTATGAGGATCTAACTCATAGTTATATGAAGTAACTGCTTATATGCATTACCTTTTGAGAGGCAATTCAAGAAGTAATCAATAGTTCCATTATGAAACTAAATTGATGTGTACCAATTATCAAGTAGGAATTTTAATAAATCAAAGAGACAATCCCCTAAATTATATTTAAATGTGTTAATTCTAAACAATCCATCAATTTTAAGTGTATTTTCAATGTTGTAGACTTGAGAATGATTTGCCAATTTATATTTTTTACATTTGTTAATTCTATCTCTTTTGTGTGTTTATATTCTACTTTCATCTTTATTTTGGTCAAATGAATAAAAACTATGTAATATTAAAACAAGAAGAGTGTAGTGTACCTATGGTTTATATAAAATGATTTTTTATTGAATGCCTACTTTTATTGGATTTGTAAAATAATGATTTTGTTGTTTTTTTATTTTCTCATTGCTTGAGATTATACAACACAAAATTTTCATTTATAAAAAGCATCATTTGTGTTCAACACAAACTTCTTAGGAGCCAAATTTAGTGTTCTTTATCTCGTGGGGCCAAATTGACTACATGAACATGTTAGGATGGGAGGGTGAATTCTAGGGAAGGCCTCTATTTATTTCATAGTTCACTCAATCATTTTGAGCTACTATTAGAAATTAGGATCTTAGGATGCTAATCATTATAAACATAATTTTAAATGAACTTGAAATGAAATCATACAAGCATATATTTTACACATTACACAAGATATACATGGAAAAACCCTTTAGGGTAAAAAAACCTCATAAAGCATCATTTATTAAAACATTTATAATAATGATCTATTATAACATAGATTGAACCTAGGGAACACTTCTCCATACTTCCATATGACCAATAATACCTCATGTGTATAGTGATAGAATTCACTCTCGATCTCAAAATTCTTCACTTCTCAAATGAGAGGAAACCTCCTTAAATATAGGAGAAAGGGCAGCATAATACCTTAAGGGGTATTAGTCACACCAATTCAAAATAAAAATTCATAAATAATTAATAATCTAATAGTTAGTAGACTATAATTATTTTAAGTGGGATATGCTTAATAATTCATATAATATATAAGGTTTAATAACCTTATATTAGAACATTATATAAATGTTATAAGGGTATGACCCCTAATAACATTATGTTCTAACACTCCCCCAAAATTTAAATAGGGGCATCACATGTCAATTTCCATAAAAGAAAAAAATGAAGTACCCTAGTAACATAGGTCTTCTTTGATAGTGATAAATAGGGACACAAATATATGCCAAAATGAAGACCATGTATTTCATACTACATGAAAGCCACTTTGTCATAATTTATAATCCTGATGTTTTCAAAATGATGTTATATATATGAGGTCTTATAAATATTTTTATTGGATCACATGTCTCCTCAAATTAGCCTCACCCCAGGCTCATTACATAGCACTCGTAGGACTTAATACAATGCTTTTATAAGTGGAAGATTTATAGAGAGAAAAATTTAATAGATTCCCGTAGGACTTATACATCTAGATTTAGCCACTAGGTGGTGGCATTGACATGCATACCCCCCCACAATAGCATCACCTAAGGCCAAGAATTTATCTAAATTTGGAGCATATAATGCCTAAAGGTCTTATATTATGCATGTTAGGTCTTCCATCTAGTATTTATCCATGAGGTGGTGTCATGCACACTCTCCATCAATGATATCACCTAAGTCCAATTACTGCATAAAGGTTTTGATAAGTGATGGCTTTTTAATATTTTTCTCCTTGATCATAGCATACATTTTCTTAAATAGAACTAGAGAGAATTTTTATGATAAAATACCTCTTTTTTTAATAAAATTAGAGATAAATTTTATGATAAAATACTTTCATTTGATTAGAACTTTTATGATGGAATAATTTTGCTCGAGTGAGGTTCCCATGATCTTCAAAGTGTTTTTATCTCTTTGGAAATGAGATTCTTTGGTAAGATTAAAATAACTCCAATTATCATATTGTAAGGTGGTACTTTTACAAGTATCTAGTTGAATCTCTTCCATAATCTTCAACGCCACATTGATTCTTCAAGAGCTACTTTAATATGTCTGAATTTGATTTTAAAAAATAGAAGACAACCTTCTTTTTAAATACTACACCATCCATATAAAATCACCTGCAACATTTATTTTGAAGACATAGCCTATAGTATATTTTCTATAAATGGAATCACCAACATAGTCAGTAACACAATAATCAAATAAAGTTGATCCTTGGTGTAGAAAAATAATTTTAATATGTATTTGTCAATTGATAATGAGCATATACTATTCCTCATAAATCTAGAATATACTAAATAATTTAATGATCATTAGTGAGTAGATCATATGATATTTTCTTGAATGTAAACATGAATAATTTTTCATGTTTCTTTTAATGAAAAAATGTCATTTTATATAAATGATCCATTAAAATATTAAGCAATGGATGAACTATCCTTTCTAGGTTTACCCCTTAGACAATTTATTAGGGTAATAGCCACCCATTATAAGTAGGTGCCTTTATACCCAAAAAATTTAGAGGATATCTAAATCCCATAATTTCTTTTAGCATAAATAAGTGTTTGAAAGTTTATGTAATTCCATATTGTATAAGGATGCATAAGAGATGTTTGAAAATTTTTTCTTTTCCCTTTTATTATCCTTATGTCTTTTTTAGCTATTAGTAGTGCTCCTTAATGGACCTCTCTTCTCCATGATATAGGATAAAATTCCTTCTTTATTATAACAAATAACTAATAAATTTTATCAATCACCTAGTCATGCAAACTCTTCAAAGGCTTTAACCAAATTATTTCATATATAGGATATTTAATTAAAAATAGAGCCTTTATATATAATAAATCTTATATGTATGATAATGTAAATTGAATCTCATCTCTTAACTTTGTAATATAATTATCAAAAAGAAAGAAGAAGACCCTTTATCTCATACTTCACCTTCAACAAGCATAAAAAATAATGCCAACTCAAAAAAGTTATCCTCCCTAATATGATGCTAATGTGAGGCTCATATACGTTATACCAAATGATATTCCATACCATATAGATTATGTGGGAATATAGAAGCATTATTATGATGCGGGAGCATCCGGGTAGACTGGCAATCAACATTGATCAACCAAAAACAAGCTTCAGGTTTGAATTTAATTTTGGTGTTTTTAGCATTCATTTGACACCTCTTGGCTTTGGAAAGCTCTTGGTGTGTTCAAATTTGCATAAAGTTGATTTTTATCAAATCATCATTTTAAGGCTCTGTAAGATGTTTTCAAAAATTATTTTAGAAAACTTGTAAGGATTGGAGTAGAATATTTTGGTAGGGGAATTCACAGAGGTGGCATGTGAAATATGTAAAAAGAATTAAAGTCATATATTTTTCAATTTGGTAGATTTTAATGCCGAAAGTTTGTTAAAAAAAATGTCAGTAATTTATGAAAAAGTTTAATATCTCATGATTTTGGAGGATTGGTGTAAATTCCTTTTGCAGGGGTCCATGGGGTACTATTCCATGCTTGCACACCAATTTTTGTATGAATAAGAGAACTTTCATTTTTTTTCGCCTATCAACATTTGATTCGACACTTCCAGAGTACCAATTTGATCAATTTTATTGTGGAAGGGTATTATAAGGGTCATCAATGGAAATTAAATATCATTTCTTATTCCTTCATTAACTATTTATCTATTGCAAAAATAATGTGGAGGGAATTTAAAGAATAAAAGAGACAAAAAATCAAGATTTTAGATATTTTAAAATGTCCAGAATAGAGAAAAATGCCTCTAGGAGTAAAGACAACACCTGTAGGAGTTAATGGAGGCTTAAAATGTCTCATTTAACACTGTATAAACTTAGAATATGGATAGCTATGCTTTGGGAGAGTGGGGCACCCATCCTGGGGCAATAATTGATAATTTTCAATAAATTTTTTGGGGGTTTTTGAAGGAAAATGGGGGAAGAAATTTGTGAGGAATGGGAAGGAGAAAAATACCTCTATAGAGGTATTCGTTAGGGGTTTTGGTTGCAGGTTTGACCAACACCAGTGAAGGAAAGACAAGGCACTAGTGTGTGAGAGGTGTAGAGATTTTGGAGTAGTGTGAAGGTTTGAACAACAACAAAGAGAGCTTTGGAGCATCAAGAAGAAGCTCGAGGAGAACATTTATGGAGATTTGATTTAAAAAATGTATTGTTAAATTTAAATGAAAGAAGTTTTAGATTTGATTTGAAATGGGTTCTCTCTTTGTTTAATATCTATTGTTTTGTGAGTTATGGATTGGGGTGGCTTTTGTTTGCATAAGTGGTATCAGAGCTAGAGGTTCTGAGTGCATAGGAAAAGCATCGAACGTGAGGCAGTCTATGCTAGGACCTACGGGTGGAGAATGAAGTTAGAGGGTTAAAGTGTGTAGAAATATCACCAAGCGTGAGGCAGTCTATCCCTGAGAGGATGGGATGGGTCATGAGGAGGTCCACATGAATTTTGTTCTAGGAACAATATTGGTAAGAAGTGGAAAATAGGAAGCACCATGAAGAGATTGAAAAGCTCCAGGCTAAAGTGAATATATTAGAAAAGAAGTTTAAAGAGGAAATGAGAATGTGGGTAGAGAGATATGAGAAGAAGAATGTTCTCTTAGAAGAGGACAACAAAAAGAAGAGAAAAAAGAAAGTGTTGCAACCCTTTGGTAGGGGTTGAATATAAGAAAGAATATGTAGGGGTAGCCCACACAAGTGAAGAAGATGATAAGTTACAAGTTGCAGAGATAACACATGAATGGAGTGCAGTGTGTGATGTGGATGAAAAGGGTTTGCAATAAAAAATTGTGAACATGGATGGTCCTAAATTTGACAAGTGGGTTGGTGAGGAAGAGGATGATCTCTTGTTGAAAGAAGAAATGAGGATGATAGATAGGTTAGTTGAGAGAAAAATGTTGGATGAAGTTGTCTTCAATGCAAACAATAGAGAAGGAGATACAACAAATAATGGTCCTTTGGAGGACATGACTACATGGCAGAAATTTGAACAACCTTATGAAGATGCAGACATGAAAGGTTTTGAGGATGAAGAAAATGATGTTGGGGAAGCAAAGAAGGTAATCTCTAGTTTTAAATTTAATTTTTTTGATTATTTACCCTCTAAGGAAGAGATTGTAGTAGTAGAAGATAAAGTTGTAGTTAAAAATGGGTATGCAAATGTTGCATATTTGTATATAGAGGTTGTAGATGATGGTGTAGGAGGAACTTGGTGGAGGTGGTTGGTTTGTGGTGGGTTGGATCCCACGAAGAAAGAAAGAAAAGAAGAAGAGATATGGAAAGGAATGATGGTCTATGTTGGATGTGATTCTACGAGAAGAAGGATGAATAGAGTGCACACTTGGTGGAGGATGACAAGAATCCCAACTAAGTGCTGGAAGAGGCGGAGGAAGAAATTCCTTTTGTCTAAATCAGTGATAGAGTTTGCTGTAGGTTGTCCACAACCTGAAAGAGTAGTCCTACTACTCCACTCCATTTTGTGAGTTCTACTCATGAATTTTTTTCCTATCCAATGTGTTTAATGCAAGAGCATCCAAGTAGATTAGAAATTAACATCAACAAAAAAAAAGATTCAGGTTTGAATTCAACTTTGGTGTGTTTTGGGGTTCATTTGACATCTCTCAGCTTTGGAAAGCTCTTGGTGTGTTCAAATTTTCATAAAGTCATTATTTTAAGGCTCTATAAGCAGTTTTCAAAACATATTTTTAGAAAAGTCATAAGGATTGGAGTAGAATACTTTGGTAGGGGCATTCATGGAGGTGGCATGTGAAATATGCAAAAAAATTAAAGTCATACATTTTTTATTTTGGGAGATTTTAATGTCAAAAGTGTAGAACCCCAATCCTAGCACTTGCAAAAAACAATAAACAAACACATAGTTAGATCAAATGCAAGTGAGAATCAAGATTCCCCATAAAATCCATTAGCAATGCTCAAAATAGGAAATAAAATTGAAGAACACAATGAGAAAGCAATGAAATCCTAATTAAGCAAGAAAACTCTTGATCTCATAGGGGAATTGGTGCCAAAAATCAATGAAATCCTAATTAAGTAAGCAAACTCTTGATCCCATGGGGGAATTGGTGCCAATTTGATGTAAAAATTGGCTCTTTCCCAACTCCTATGATGCAATATTGATGAATGATGAAGGTTGATCCATTTTTTTGAAGATTCACTTGAGCTCCATGATGAAAAATATGCATAACCTAGCTATAAACTTGATAAAATGTATGGAGAGGGATATGCTTGAAGATGAAATTGAGTATAGTAAGTTTACTCAAATTGTGGATGATAAAAATGATGAGAGAAGCATCTTATTTATAGAAAGACAAGATGGAGGAATGATCAAAATGAAGCAATGTGGGATCATTCAACACCCAATGAGGAGGAGCCACTTGTCAAGATGTGAATGGGAAAAGGATGTGCATATTTTGATGAATGTGCCCATAAATGCAATTAGGTGGAATTTGAAAATAGTGAAATGACATGTAAGAGGGAAAAAAGAATGACTTAAATGCCACTTGGCTCAATGCAGAAGGACATGAAAGAAGGAATAAATGTCTTGTTGGAAGGACACATCCACTTGGATGGATTTCAAATTTGGAAGAATGTTGTCTAAAAGATGCCAAGTTGAGAGAAAATAGAGATTTAATAAATGAATTAAATGTATTTTCATGTGCAAGTGGCAAAAGCTAGATGATGGGACATGGATTAAGATTAAATTAATCAAGGGTTAATTAATTTAACGAGGGATTAGATGATGTGACTAATTGATTTAGATTTATGAGTTGATTTAAATCAAAAGATAAGAAGAATGTGATTTAGAGACTAATTAAATAAAGATTTTGATTTATTTAATTAAAGGGGATGATGTTAGATTAAATCAAACAAGGTTTAATTTATTTAATTTAATAAGGAGACTTTAGAGATTTTATCAAATAAAATGAATTATTTAATTAAATAGAGACATAGGGTTAATTAGATCAGATTGATTGATTTAATTAACAAGAAAGAATGACTTAATCAGATAAATGATTATTTATTTAATTAAGGGATGAAGAGTGATGACAAGCTAAGAGGATGATTTAGGTTGAAACAGTGTTAGTTAATCAAGATCAAGTGTGTAATGCCAATTAGTACATTTTACGTGTCTACATTTTTCCCCTCTTTGAAGCGATGCACTTGTTGCGTTGGTTCAAGAATAAACTGTCTCGATCAAAAGTAAAAAAATTTCTAATTTCAAAACTTGCCACACTACTACCTTAGTGGGTGAAACATGCTAACATACTACCCCCTCGAGAGATTGGATGAAAATTTAGATTTTTGGGTGATCTCGCAAAAAAAGAGGACAAGGTGCCTGACGGGTCCAGAAAGGCTCCAGAATGCCAAAAAGTGAGATAAATGAAAAAACGGTGCAAAACGACCCTCAGTTGGGCGAAAATAGGATCGGGGCACCAAAACCCTAGCAGGACGGCTAAATAGGGTCAAAAAACCCTAATTTTTAGGCTTAAATAGGCCTTGAGGGGCCACTTTCAATTCATTTTCACATTCAGCTTTTAGAGATTTTGCAATTTTGAGCTCTGACACCTTCGCTAGATGGCACAACGACAGCTTCCCTGACACATTTCTGACAAAGTACAGACACACCAGAGGCTTCTTGGCACTAGACCATCGGTAAGACATCTTGACCCAACTTTATTTTTCAATTTTTGTGCGCATTTATTAGGCTAGGAAACTTAGCTTTTAGGAGAGGTCCTATATTGCACCTTTGAAAAGTTTGAAATGACACCACGCGACCTCAAACTACGCTGCAGTCGTGAGTAGTGATGCCATGGTGTAGTTTGGAATTAGGGTTTAAATTCCAAACCTAGCCACATATACAAAGTGCCCCACGATAGTTCTTTTTGCAATTAGGGTTTCCTTTTAAATTGAGCCGCCTTCTCAAACTAAGATGCTATGACAGAGTTTGAGAGTTAGAAGCTTCTAGCGGCGCAATTTGAGAGTTAGAAGCTTCTAGCAGCATGGTTTGAAGTTTGCAAACTATACCGCACCCACAAACAATGACACTTAAGTTGTTTGGGGTACATCGAGACAAGTCAGGATTAGGATTTTTTTGATGAATTTTAACGTAGTGACTTTCTTGATGTAGGAGGAGATGCCGATACTATATTCACGTGAGCATAGGTCTTGGGATATATTTGGCACTTTACAGGGTATGCCCGAGCGACAACAGGAGCATTTAGGGGCCATTGGTCTTTGGTATATTGTTTATGCTCTGCCCGTTCGGTCACACTTGGGTATGCTGACGGCACTCGCTGAGAGATGGCACAACGAGACATCTTCTTTCCACCTCCCAACAAGTGAGGTGATAGTCACATTAGAGGACGTGTAGTAGTTCCACATATTTCCTATCCATGGTGAGTGCGTGATATATGACGTGGATGTTGGGAGGGAGGTGTGCTATGATGTTATGGGCCAGAACGAGCTTGTATTCTGCAAGGGTCAGATTGAGTTAGAGCATTATAGGCTCTCTGTGTCACCCTTCTGCCTTGTTATTGCAGCCATCATATCGGGTCTCGTCACACTAGATCGGTGGGGATGATACTTCAGTCCTGGATGGGGGCTCACGTGGGAGCGTATGGTTTGGCGACGAACATGCTTTGCTTGGGGGCCAATTCTTCTAGCCTCACTATAAAGGGATCTTCATGAGTTTTCCTATCTGGATGACTGAGCACTTGGGGCGGGGGTTACATTGCTACACATATGGGCTTGAGAGCACATTTCTGTGCTATGTCCAAGGGTTATTCTAGTTACTATGGAGCCAGATGATCCAGTTGTTTGGCGGTACCACAGATGTGTTTCCTTCACACATACAAGACAACATGGGATTCCTCACTGGAGGAGAGTCCTTCATGATATGCTTGGTTTCACATGGCAGCCATATCTTGGATGGTCCACATGGTTCGATGATGTACAATAGCTTTTCTTCATCCACCAGGACAGATTGATGTAGGGTAGGGAGCACACGATGCTCGAGATGTACTTGCTAGGTAGGGTTCAAAGATAGTTTAGCGAGCCACAGGATAGGCCAGATGATCAATATGTGGCCATTTTTGCATGGACAATGAGCCAGAGCTCTTGGGGTAGTTATATACTTGCACACGAGGCAGTGTAGAGTTTTATGTAGTTGGTGGCCAGGCCATGGCCTTATGACTAGGGTTAGGTAGATGCAGGGACCATGTAGGCATACAAAGATTGATTTCGGCCGCTGCTTAGACTTACAGTGCCAAGGACACCACCTGCTCGACGTAGAGCCAGAGGAAAGGGAGCAAGACGGGGCCAAGAGGATGGAGACTAGGATTAGGGAGGTGGTGGCCCACCACTGGTTCAGCCAGTTCAAGATAGGGGGCTTCAGGATTAGCCACTCCTAGATCCACAGGTGGGTGAGCAAAGACAAGATCAGAACCTAAGATGATAGGATAGGGTTCCGACACCACCTAGGGATGGGGGCCATGATCAACCACCTGTATAGCCACCTCTCTAGACAGACCCTAAAGATGATCATATTTTGTAGCTATAGGCCCAATTACAGACACTTACAACTGAGAGAGATCAGCTATGGGTAGAGCAAGATTAGGTGGTCCAACAAAGACAAGTTGCGGAGCTGCATGCAACAACATAGATGGGTAGACGACAATATATTTAGAGTATGTATGCATCTTCCTCTTAGAGCACAGTATAACTTCGATCATACAAGGAGGCCATCCAGGAGGCCGACTATTATGGGTTGCATTATTATTAGGCTGTGTTGCGAGCAACCCAAGTGCCATATTTTTCACAGATGACAGGCCATAGACTTACAAAGGATCACGAAGAGAGAGTAGGCAGCGAGGGCAGCAACCAGCAGGGTTAGGTCATTTTGATCAGAGACAAGATTCTTTTTTTTTACACCCCATGGGCTCATTTTTGATAGCCCCATGGGCCATTGTACTCTATCAATATACACATGTACATTGATCTAATTTTGTACCATGACAGTGCATTTATTTTGATGATATATGAGATGATATTTATCCGATATGATGCGATATGTCCTATCTTTACTTTATGCTTTATGGATGGATTTTATTTCTATATGTGATGCAATGATTCTATTTGATGCTATGATGATGATACTATATGATTCTTATGATGATGATGATGCTATGTGATGTGTGACTTTATGATGTGATGCAATGATTATGTGACTAACAGATCTATATTATGTCCCTAGTGGATGAAATACAATCTTTTTCTCTTTTCATTATCTTTTCTCATGCACTTATATGGTGATGTATACTATGATGATGATAAGATATGATGAATGTAAATGATGTATGGATGCATTTCTTTTTTTTGTACCTTTTCTTATGCACTTTTCATGATGTATGCAAAGTGTTATGATGTACAAATGCTTAGACTAATGGATCTATATTTTTTATGCTATGATGGATGATAAGCTGTGTGTAATTTTCTCATGTATGATATGCACTTATGATGTTATGATGATGACATGATGTATAATGATGTTTTATGAAATGATATATGCATGTGTTATGATATGCAAATGGATGCTTTTGATATATGATGTATGATGGCGTAATGGATGCTTATATGTGATATGGGATGGTTATGCAATTTTATGATATGATGAATGCAAATGATGCTACGATGATGCAGATGTTAGGGTAATGGTGTATGATGTTTATAATGATATGAGATCATTGCTTTTATGTTTATATAATGGATTCATATGTATGGTTTATGAGATGATTAGAATAACCAATCTATATTATATATGGAAAAAATTACAATGCATGTGTTATGATTAATGTTTTCTATGTGATATGATATGCAATATGAAATATGCTAATGATTTGTGGATGTAGGATGAATGCAATAACGATAATGATGTTGATTAACTGTCATGGTACCATGTTAGCATGAAAGAAGATAAAAGTAAGGAAGAGATTCCAACAAGAAACAAGATGATGATGATGCATACCTAGGAGTTGGGATTTTAAAAGGGCCAATTACCTTATGTTTGATTACACACATAGGCACGATGCATCAAGGTATAAAGAACCAGGATGGCGTTTCTCCTAGTGTGATGGACTTTGACTTGACAATCAAATAGGAGTATTCTTGTTCACACCTGGTGCATGAAATATTATTCAAAATACAGTTCAGATATTCCAATAATCTCGAACCAAAACATAGCAAGGCAAGCCTTCCTATGTGGTCAACAAGATACTTAAAACATCCTCCCTACACCTAAACAAAGCATGCATGACCAAGGTTATTTTACAAAAATATCCAACAAACATAGTAGATAAAAGATAATGATCGTTGTCCCATTCCTATCTCTCTAAACCCTTTGTTTGGACATCATCGAGAGGTCCTTGGAATGAGCACAATAAGATAAATCCAAAGAGAAAGATAAAGTAAACAAACAAGTTAATGTTCCTCAATACCGCTAGCCAAGACTAAACTACGGTGATGCTTGATGTTGATGTCCATTGTAGGAAGGATGCATCCTAGGACTTGATGATATCGAATGATTTTGATATGGGACTGATTGGATGATAGGCTATTGATACAAAAAGTTGACCAACTTGTTACTTATTGACCTAGACTTTAGACTTTGACATTTTGAGTTTTCACTTTCGATCTGCTAGACTTGTTTATGACTGTTTTACCAAAGGTTGAGGATGACAATTGATTTATTATGAGTGATGTTTTATTGTGGATGAAAGAAAGATGGGGATGGATGGATTTTTTCAAATATTTGGATGTTTTTGAAGTTTTTTGAATTGTTTTGAGGCTATTTTTGGTATTTTTAAGATTTTACAAATGTTTTGATTTTTTGATTTTTTGAATTTTTGAATGTTTTGGGGTTTTCCGAGATTTTGAACAAGAGAATAACCTAAAGACCTATCCTAGGGGCCTTGGGGGATGATCAAAATATTAGCCTTGCCTACATTATACATGCAGGTACCACATAGTTCGACTGACACAGACTCAATTATTGATGATATATGAACAAATTTATTGCCAATTTATTATGACAGACTCCTAAAAGGACTGACCTAAGTGTCTCAGGAGATGATCAAAGATTGAAATTTCCTACATTCAAAGCTCAGAGATGACGTAGTTTGACAAGATGAATCTGTTTTTGAATTTTTGACTTATTTTGGGACTTTGATATGTTTTGAATGTTTTGGGATTTTTTGATTTTGTGAATGTTTTTGGATTTTCTAATTTTTCTGATGCTTTTGGATTTTTTGATTTTGAGATCTCAAGAACATACACGAATCCGATTCAATGAGAGCATGCCCCCAAGATGAAATAATAGACTACTCCGATAGAGGCAAGACAAACTAACCTTGAGAATGGGTCAAGTAGTATTAGGAGAGATCATGACATGAACACAAGACCAAGCTATGATGTAGATGCCGAATGGATGTGTGATGGATGGAGATATGGAATGCAATAGATGATGGAAGCATGATGGATGGATGATGTAGGACAAGTTGTGAAGATCCTGGTGGATGGAAAGTGCTTATTTACACAAGGAACCTATTTACCAGGTTTTCTCTAAGGTACTTGCCCAAAGCGCCACCGAAGTGGTTTTCACTAGAGGATGATTTTTCTCTTTACTGTTTTTGATCCTTTTGTTTTGGATTTTTTTCTTTTTTGATTTTTTTGTTGTCATCAAGACACCTATTTGCCAAGTTTTCATCAGGGTAACCATTTTTTTAGGACATTTTTTGATTTTTTGGTTCTATACCTTGCAAGCTTAGGCATAATTTTTTTTGAGATGAGAGCTGTTCATGGGATTTTGCAGAGGCTCGCCTTCTAGTTTTGATAGTTGATATGCCCTTGACTTGTAACTTGCTGTGATGATGAATGGCCCCAACCAGTTGGGCTCAAAGTTTCCTTTTCCATTTAGGTTTGGGATGTTCTTCTGGTTCTCCTTTAGCACAAGTTCTCTGACTTGGAAGGTCCAGCTCCTGATCTTCTTGTTATAGCTCCTGTTGAGTCAGTTATAATACACCTATAGATGGTTCAATGCTTCTATACGCCACTCATCTAGTAACTCCAGCTCATTCAGTCTTGATACTCGGTATTCTTCATCCGTGATGGGGTTTTGTAGTGATATTCTCAACGACGGGAGCTTGATCTCGATGGGTAATATGGCCTCTGATCCGTAGAACAGGGAGAAGGGGGTCACACCTGTGGGTGTGCATATGCTGGTTCGATAAGCCTAGAGGGCGAGATTTAGCTACAGATGCTAGTCATGACCTGCGTCATTGATAGTCTTCTTGAGGATCTTTAGAATGGTTTTATTAGTGGCTTCTGCTTGGCCATTGCCTTGGGGATAATACAAAGTGGAAAAATGATGTTGTATTTTGAATTAGTTGCAAAGGTCACAAACATCCTGATTCTTGAAAGGTGTCCCATTATATGAGATAATAGCTTGGGGAACACCGTATCGACATATTAAATAGTTCAAGATGAACTTTGATATCTGCTTTCTAGTTATGTATGTCATGGGGATGGCTTCCACCCACTTGGTGAAGTACTCAGTGGTGGTAATGATAGACTTGTGGCCACTGGATGATGTGGGGGTAATTTTTCCAACGAGATCGAGCCCCCACTGTGAAAAAGGCCATGGTGTGACAATAGGATGAAGCTCTTGAGCTAGTGCATGGATGAGGTCCCCATGCTGTTGACATTGTAGACACCTTCTGACGTAGTCATGTGCTTCTTTTTCCATAGTGGGCCAATAATACCCCATCCTCAACAACTTCTTAGCCAAGGTCATACCGCTTGAGTGTGAACCACATATGCGATTATGTACCTCAGTTAAGGCGGTCAAAGCCTCCTCAACGTTTAAGCAATGTAGTAGGGTTCCTTCTATGCTCCTACGGTAAAGGGTATTTCCTAGGATGACAAACAGGGCTTGATAAAGGGTATTTTTAGGCTTGAGGGTAAGTCACCTGGTAGGACCCCTATTCGTAGGTAGGTGTATACATCATGATACCAGGGATCACATGGACCAATGATTTCACACACAAATTTTGACTCTGGTACCTCGAATGCAGGCATAAGAAGCTCCTCTACCAGGAATTCATGCTTTGGGACATTACGAGGGATATCCAATTATCGCCATGGCATCTGCTGCTCTATTGTTTGCTCTAGGTATTTGCTCAAATGTGATATCAATGAATGATTCCTTAAGACTCTCCACCAATTTCTTGTATGGAGTGGGTTTGTCAACCTTAGTCTGATACTCATCATTCACTTGATTGATTATCAGTTGTGAATCTCCATATACCTTGAGAGCCATGATGTGCCACTACACTGATATTCTGAGTCCTATGGTTAAAGCCTCATATTCTGCTATATTGTTTTTGTAGGGGAATTCCAATTTGTAGGATCTTGGTATGCAATCTCCCTATGGAGTGATGAAAAAGACCCTGACTCCTGATCCATGCTGTGTGTAGGAATCTTCAAAGTACAACTTCTTGTGGTTTGCTATGTTCAAGATGAAGATGGATTCATCAGGGAACTCTGAAATTAGTGGATTCTCTGAGTACATTGGTGCTTCTTCCAATTGGTCTGCAATAGCTTTCCCTTTAATGGCCTTACGTTCCACATACTCAATGCCATATTCAGATAGGATCATGACCCATTTTTCCATCCTTCTTATGAGCACTACCTTGGAAAGTAGATACTTGAGTGGGTCAATCTTGACAATGAGCTTGATTTTTTGTGTTAACATGTAATGTCTAAACTTCTGTGAGGCAAAAGCATTGCTAGAAAAGCTTTTTCAATGAAGGAACCCCAATCCTAGCACCTGCAAAACACAATAAACAAACACATATTTAGATCAAATGCAAGTGAGAATCAAGATTCCCCACGAAATACATTAGCAATGCTCAAAATAGGAAATAAAATTGAAGAACACAATGAAAAAGCAATGAAATCCTAATTAAGCAAGCAAACTCTTGATCCCATGGGGGAATTGGTGCCAAAAAGAAATGAAATCCTAATTAAGTAAGCAAACTCTTGACCCCATGGGGGAATTGGTGCCAATTTGATGTGAAAATTGGCCCTTTCCAAACTCCTATGATGCAATGTTGATGAATGGTGAAGGTTGATCCACTTTGTTGCAGATTCACTTGAGCTCCATGATGAAAAATATGCATAACCTAGCTATAAACTTGATAAAATGGATGAAGATGGATATGCTTGAAGATGAAATTGAGTATAGTAAGTTTACTCAAATTTTGGATGATCAAAATGAGGAGAGAAGCCTCTTATTTATAGAAAGACAAGATGGAGGAATGATCAAAATGAAGCAATGTGGGATCATTCAACACCCAATGAGGAGGAGCCACTTGTCAAGATGTGAATGGGAAAAGGATGTGCATATTTTGATGAATGTGCCTATAAATGCAATTAGGTGGGATTTGAAAATAGTGAAATGACATGTAAGAGGGAAAAAAGAATGACTTAAATGCCACGTGGCTCAATGCAGAAGGACATTAAAGAAGGAATAAATGTTTTGTTGGAAGGAAAAATCCATTTGGATGGATTTCAAATTTGGAAGAATGTTCTCTAAAAGATGCCAAGTTGAGAGAAAATAGAGATTTAATAAATGAAGGGATTAGATGATGTGACTAATTGAATTAGATTTATGGGTTGATTTAAATCAAAAGATGAGAAGAATGTGATTTAAAGACTAATTAAATAAAGATTTTGATTTATTTAATTAACTTAGGGGATGATGTTTTATTAAATCAAACAAGGTTTAATTTATTTAATTTAATAAGGGGACTTTAGAGATATAATCAAATAAAATAAAATATTTAATTAAATAGAGACATAGGGTTAATTAGATCAGATTGATTGATTTAATTAACAAGAGAGAACGACTTAATCAGATAAATGATTATTTATTTAATTAAGGAACAAAGAGTGATGAAAAGCTAAGAGGATGATTCAGGTTGAAATGGTGTTATTTAATCAAGATCAAGTGTGTAATGCCAATTAGTACATTTTACGTGTCTACAAAAAAATTGTTAGTAATTTATGAAAAAAGTTTAATATCTCATGATTTTGGAGGATTGGTGTAAAATATTTTTGCAAGGGTCCATGGGGTACTATTCCATGCTTGCACACCAATTTTTGTATGAATCCAAGAACTTTCATTTTTTTTGCTTGTCAGCACCCGATTCGACACTTCTAGAGTACCAATTTGATCACTTTTATTGTGGAAGGGTATTATGAGGGTCATGGAAATTAAATATAAGTTTTTATTCCTTCATTAACTATTTATCTATTGCATAATTAATGTGGAGGGCGTTTGGAGCATAAAAAGACAAAAAATCAAGATTTTAGGTATTTTAAAATGTCAAGAATAGAGAAAAATGCCTTTGGGAGTAAAGACAACACCTATAGGAGTTAATGGAGGCTTAAAATATCTCATTTAACATTGAAAAAACTTAGAATATGGATAGCTATACTTGGGGAGAGTGGGGCACCCATTCTGGGGCAATAATTGATAATTTTCAATGCATTTTTGAAGGGTTTTTGAAGAAAAATGGGGAAAGAAGTTTGTGAGGAATGGGAAGGAGAAAAATAACTCTATAGAGGTATTTGTTGAGGGTTTTGGTTGCAAGTTTGAGCAACACCAATGAAGGAAAGAAAAGGCACTAGTGTGTGAGAGGTGTAGAGATTTTGGAGTTGTGTGAAGGTCTGAACAACAACAAAGGGAGCTTTGGAGTAGCAAGAAGAAGCTACAGGAGAAAATTTATGGGGATTTGATTTTAAAAATGTATTGAGAAATTTGTATTTGTATAAATTTGAATGAAATAATTTTTAGATTTGATTTGAAATAGTTTCTCTCTTTGTTTAATCTTTGTTGTTTTGTGAGTTGTGGATTGGGGTGGTTTTTTGTTTGCATTAGATTATATCAATATCATAAATTATTTAGGATATGAGAACATAGTGTTTCAATGCCTAGTCATCTTTCATTGAGTTATGAATATTGATATATATGAAAAAAAAATGGATGTACCGCATAAGTCATAATAAGACTTCTATGATTGATATTGAGCACACCTACATCATTAAAAATAGTTCAAGAATGACATTAACAAAATATTAGTGTACTTTCTCTACTTCAGCACAATTTAGTTTAATGGTCAAATAAGTAATAGATTTTTTACAATCCATCTACAAAACCATGTTAAATATTTGTAATTTTATCCAAAATTTTCCATTTTTAAGAGTAATCACCTCTCAAGGGAGTAGGACCATGCATATTGGGTCACTATTGTCTTATAATGTACACAAGGTGGCTCTAACACCCTTCTAAGGATAACAATATCTCCCTCTCTAGGAAAGATATAATCAACCTTATTAATGAGTTTGATGAGATCAAATGGTCAAATTACTATATATCAAGTTACATATATTTATAAGATTTATTATAAAGACCCAAAAAGGTTCCTAACAAAGGATTGTTTAAATCATAAAACTAGCGATTGCACTTCTAGTGTGCAATTGGGTACGCTGAATTTTTGGTTGGAATAGATAATAATTTATGATTTTTATGAAAAAGTAGGAATGGAAATAATTTGATGCAACCGATTGTTTAGCTTAAAGGATATTGTTGTTGACTATTAGTTGTAACACAAGAATTTGTTTGAAACGTATTAAAACAAGACATTTGAAAAAGAAATGGAATTGATTTTACATAAAGGATCAAATTTAGTCATCATTACATTCATAATTTGTATCATAACTTGGTGCATATTTGTATCATATTAATTGTAACACAAGAATTTGTTTGTAACGTATTAAAACAAGACATTGGAAAAAAGAAATGGAATTGCTTTTACATAAAGGATCAAATTTAGTCATCATTACATTGAAATTTGAACCATACACATGTTGTCCATTGGTAAGTCTATGTATTTTTTAGTATAAAATGCATAATGATGACATATGTTGCATTTATAGTTTGAAAACACTTTGTAAATAGTACACATTATACGTATTTTGTAACAAACATAGTAGCTATATTTATATGGTTGATTTATTTATATAATGGAAACGAAAAAACATATTTTGGAATGGTTGGTGGCTAAGTAACTTTAATATGAAAAATATTTGGTTTGTTGGGATGTGTAGGTGGGAGCTTTGGAACGGTATCTATCAATACTCCATGTTGGCAGCTGGCAGAAGTGGCCTCTATATTGCAGTTGTCAGGCAAGGTAAATTTACGTATAAATTTTCTGACCATGAGCTCC
Organism: Sequoia sempervirens; assembly: GCA_007258455.2. Classification (NCBI taxonomy): domain Eukaryota; kingdom Viridiplantae; phylum Streptophyta; class Pinopsida; order Cupressales; family Cupressaceae; genus Sequoia; species Sequoia sempervirens. Next base: position 100,999,769 of record VDFB02168118.1, read on the forward strand.
ATACGGATGAATTTTGCATCGTGCTCCTTTTCCCTTGTTCGTTCTCCACTTATTGTCATTACATTGTCATCCTCTAGATGAACCTACATGTGGTGAAAGAAAAAGCATTAGATTTGTTATTACAAAAGTTGGCAATGTGTTTTCAATCTGTTTCATTCCCGAATTGTAGAGAAAATGAGGATTTGATAGCTTTAGAAGGGAAATACCTTTATGTCATTGTTTTTAAGGCCTGGCATGTCTATTATGAAGACATAAGAGTTGGGAAACTCTTTGATATCAACAGGTGTGGAAGTCATGGCCTTGCTTTGTAGATTATTTTTGTTTGTTGAGTGGGCACTCCTAGAAGTTGGTGATCTGTTCTCATGGTACTACATATTTGTTAAATTTCATAAGCATTTCCATCAATAATTTTCAAATAATAAATTAACTATAAATGCAAAGGAGGGAATGTTACATTTATGATGTTAAATTTATTGAAAGAAAATATTTTTTTTGTTTGGTAGTAAAATCTAATCAAAGAATATTAGAAGACCCTTTTTCCCAAAAAAGTAAAAGAGTTAAATAATTTAGATGCATACTACTACAATTCCATTTAACACGTCTTTTGTTTCAGAAATATATATACATACTTTGTGTTATTGGCATCATATAATTTAGAATCACGCATCATTGCATTTGCCAAAATGTTAGTCATAGAGCAGATGTAGAGGAACTGATGGGTTGTAAAGGTTTGTAAATATCTTCACTTTTGTAAATGAGCAATTGGAGGAGTGTGTAGGTAAGGAAGAAGACAAATAAAAGCTTGAAGATAGTAAGAGTAGTAATAGTTGGTAGTTTAGTAAATAACAAAGTGGCATACTTGTAGTAGTTGAGATTCCCTTTAATTGTATTAGTTGTTTGAATTTGATAATGCTTGCAAATGAATCTCTTTGTTTATTCTGCTAGCAACATATGGGCTTTGTTGAATGCGTGCATATTGTTGGAATGAGAAGGTTGGGTGGATGCAAAGGCTTTGTAGATCAGGAACTCTGGAAATAGCTGTAAATGTCAGTCCTTGTCGATCTATTTTGCCAATGTCCACTGTGGCCCTTGGAAGTGTAAGTCCTTGTGATTTGTGTATTGTCAATGCCCAAGCCATTTTAAGAGGAATTTGACGGCGAAGTCCTCAGTTGAATGGTGTTATTGGGACATATGTCAAATTGATATGATCCCAAGGTGGTCCAAGGTAATTTTTGAAATGAACAACAACAAATAATGGTAGTTGAGGTGGTTTTTCACCTTCACTATATACAATAGCTTTTACCTAACCAAGTGCACCATTCACGAGTCTTGTGTCAACCCAAATATTTGAACATAACATGACCTCTTGGCCAATAGATAAGAAAGTTTGAGCTTGAAGTTGTTCTTCATCAGGATTTATGTATGTTGACCCTGTTAGTTGCTCTGCAATGGAAAGTGCAACAGGTGTTGCCAAAGACAACAACATACGTTTGTTGTGAAGTGAGACTAATTCATTTGTTGCAAAAAGATGCATGCCAGACAAGAAATCAAAATTTTCTGTAGAATTGAGTGAGGAACTTGATCGTGACATTAGAATTTTCTAGTCTTCTTCTGTAGGATTTGCATTACGTAGATTGTGGAGAAGTGTACGAAATGCAATTTGGGAAGGATCAGTGCCAAGTTGTCAAAATATTCTTGTCAAAGTTACCACTGTTGTGAAGCTGTGCTATAGAGTCCCACCATAGGAGGTAGAAGCATACATGGGGATATATTTAATTGGTGGCAGTTGGCCCAAGTCACCAAAGAGTATGATTGAACGCCCTCCAAAAGGCAAGTGGTTGTGGTTGGGGAATGCCTCTCGTAGTCGCATGTCAATTCGTTCTAGCAACTTGGGACCAATGAAGCTCATCTCATCAATTAAAATGTACCTTATAAAGTACATACTCTCTTGGAAGGTTGCAATTGTTTGCCCATGTAGGGGGGGCATTTCTTTGATTGGAATACGAAGAGAAAAATGGATTGTTGATGCTTGAATATTGAATGCTGCAACACCTATAGGTGCAAGAAGTAGTAATGGTGTTTGGTGAATTGGAGCTGAGCTCATGAGGGCATGCCTTATTTATTTAATGAGATGTGACTTTCCAGTTCCTGCAGTTCACTATAAACAATATATTGTCAAATTTTCACTATAAACAATATATTGTCTAAATTTTCTTATCCAATTTGTATTTTAAAATCAAAAGTAAATCTTCTCTATTCTAATATCTCAATTTTACTATTGCTCTAACTAATTTGTAAGAGCTATACTTGTATTTATATTACAATAATATGAACTAATTAGTAGGACACTTATTTAGATTGCATTTCTATGCTATATATATTTAGATGTAGAGGGTGTAAGGGATCTCATGAAAGTGTAAGAGGAATTGTTTTTGTGGAACAATGGTTTTTATAAAAAAAAAAAAAATAGAATCTTATGTAAGTAAATGGAAGTCTCTATTTTTCAAATTCTAGATTTTAAGATGTTTGTTTGAGATGGGGTTGAGTTTTCCTCTACTTCTCAAAATATTGTTGCAAAATATTATTCATCCTAAAAAAATAAATTTCTATCAATATTTTTGTAGATTTAATTATATAATTGTAAATTTAATTGTTCCTTAATTCCTAAGAATTAATTTTGAAATATTGATAGTTAAATTTGAAACTTTGCTTATTATCACAAATCCATTTGAAGCTATTGCATGAATGGCTGTCTAAATTACACAGTAAAAAGATGAAATAAAGTGTCCTAGAATTGACAGTACAGCAAGTTAAGTATCCATTCAGATACTTGTTGAAGCGGAGAAACATGCCTCAACTTATACTAACAATCTTCCTGCAAATATTTCAATAGTTCATTGGTATCAATGCCATTATGGTTTATGCGCTTGTGATCTTTTGGACATTATGATTGAAAATTGATGCTTCACTCTACTCTTCAGCTATTACTGGTGTAGTCAATGTGATTGCTACTATAATTTCAATATTCTTAGTTGATAACGTCACTGTCACCATTCTGCTCCCCATTGTGAAGAGGTATCAAGCAACTATTTTGTGGAGAGATTTTGTTTTCCTGTCAGACATCTAGCCTGGGTGTGAAAATAACCTTGTTCTTTGTTGTGGTGTTGTTTTCAAATGTTTTCCTATAAATACTCCGCTAAATAATGGTATTGCTCCTATAAATACTCTGCCATATTCTTGAATCATTAGCAAAATTTACTTCCCACTAAGAAAACTGCTGATATATATAGAAAGATAGTATGGTAATTAGTGGAGATAATCTTATTTTAGATTTGTATGGTAATCAGAAAATGGATACAAGACGGGGATTTTTAAATGGAATTCTGCACTACACTTTTATATCAAAATGAATATCAATGAAGAAAATTGAGCCATAGTGTAAGGAGTTTGTTTTATATCTAAATCTTACCTCTAAAATGACTCTGGAACAGAGAACAATGCACTATTGGTTTATAGTGTCTTATTTTAAAGTGGTAAAAAGAAAAAGAAAAACATTACTCCTAACTAACCGAAGGAAAAACTATTTAAATTTGAAACGATGAGCACCTTATGGCTAGAAACATAATTGTGAGTAGATGGCACTAGTGAAGACAAAAGATGTTGCCCACAACTCTGCAAGAAGGTTGCTTTCTCAAACACAAGTGGCCATACGAGCGGGTCGCTCATATGTTGATGGGCTTACTTTGGACTCAGCATACAAAAAGCCACTAATGGACTAGTCTTGCTTCTGTTGGAATTGAAGACGTTGGAAAAATTGTGAATTTGAATCTCAAACTCAACCACGGTTTATCAGTAACAACCAAACAACTGGTTTTTGCTATACAAAATACCTATGTTACAAATGATCTATTCACCATCATAGCTATGACAAAAGACATTCTTTAAAATAGGAAATTTGAACAAAAAGATAAATATCCATGCAACCTGAGTAAAACGCTTATGTTTTCATGGGGAAAGTATATTAAGAAGAGAAAATAAACATACCAGATTTATTGTTGACTGCTATAGAATTTCCAGTGCATGCTTCTGCAATCCTTCTTTTTAGCAAACTTTGTAGAAAGTTGTTCTCTATAAATGTAGCTGGTGGTATTTTAATTCATACAATTACAAGTTCTATTTATAGAAAAGATGAGGCGGTGAAAAATGGGTAGCATTTATGGTTCATTTATGGGGTAAAAATATCTCATTCAATCGATTCAATGATTTCGCTGTGAAAATGGTGAAAATAGGAGTAAAAATATCCTAAACCTAATGTTGTAAATGTAGTTATGCTTCATTACTTGGGGATAGCATTGTGACGGAGGGAAATCTAAATAAATCTATTGCCATACAAGACATATAATCTCTCACCATTCAAAATATTCAATCAACTTGACATGAAGACAACTGAAAAGACATTCTCTGAATCTGTATTCTGCACTTAATGTCTACCCAACTTATTGGTAAGCTTATCCATGGAACCTACCATCCTTACAAGACACGTTAGGTATGATTCATAGGTGTATTAAAACTTGATTCCACATAACTAGCTGGAGGTTGACCTTAGGTATGATTTTTTTGGATGGCAATCAATGCAAAGCACGAATTTTCAAATAACAGTGAAAACGTATAGATCATTCTAGTCTTGACCTCATATGAAGGCGACAATGAAATCTACTTTCGAGCTCTCACAATCTTCTTGTTCATTCAATGTGTAATAAAAGGAAGAAAATACACATGACTGTGCTGAATGGCTGCGATGATTACAATAGTCTCCAGGATGACCTCAACCATAGGACGTAAAAATCAGTTTCGCTCATTTCATAGTGGATACGCCTTCGGCGTAAAAAATAGTATGTAGCACTAAACTAAAGAAAATATAACCATTCCAATGCATATTCATCAACAAATTTTGTACTATATATTCCACTACCTTAAAAAAATTGGTGATGTTATAGTCTCCAATTATTAGACCAAGAACCAATTTGTTTGAACCATATAATAGAGTTGGAATATGGAGACACCTAGAGACTCCATGGGAATAATTTTTTTGGATGGTACATAACATAATTTATAGTAATTTGTTTGTTTTATGATAGTTTTAGGTTAGACTACACCCAAAAAATGACCCAAGAAATAATTGAACTTTTTATAAAGTCATTTATGTAATTGAAACATTAAGATTAAACAATCATCCATACTAGGGTTGAGTTTCCTATAATAGCTACAACCTAAGTTGAAGAAAAAACTTCCAAGAATAAATTTTAAACCTTCAATACAATAATGAGATAAAACGAGTGTTGAAATGACACCTAAAACCATAATTTATAGATATCTTGAGGTCACAAAAAATATTATAATAAAATTTGAAATTCATAAATGATACTCTACCATCATCAAATATTATACCCCATTTTATTGATATCATGTTATAATATACATATAGATTAAGACAACCATCAATAGTAATAGATATAGCAATGGCGAGAAAAAACTTAAGATAAGAGACATAGATATCAAGTCTAACCCAAAAATTGACATAGTCATCAAGACGCATAGACAAATCCATATGTATTCATAACCAAAACTTGGCTAAAGCCATGGTAACACTTAATTCATATGAATTTAGGATGACAACATTAAAAAATAGAGGTTAAAACCAAAAAAATTTACAAATTTCTTCAAAAATTTGAGTAATTCACTCTAAAACATTCATCTTCATTTCAACATTGCAACACCATAAAATCTCTCTCTCTCTCTTTAGTGTTTAAACTTTACACACATAGATATATATAAAGTTACAATTTCTTGTATTAAAATAATGGCTTGAGAGCTTCAAGAACTTTGTACCTATTGACCAAGGATTAATGGTGTGGGCCGATTACTCTTGATCCATGATGAATTGAAGCATAATAAAACCACTAATACTCAATCTAAATAGGATCATCCAAATTGAAAGTTAAACTAAAACATTTATTTAAACTGAACACTATGAACTATGCAAACAGTTAAATGTCTTCTCTAACCCATCTGAAACTTATCCTATTTTGGAATTGGTGTTGTGTTGATATGGAACAATGACCCTTTCCCAATCCCGTGATTAGTGAGCTTGTTCCAATCGATTCTATTGAAGAGGATTGATGAAACTATTGTGATATGTGGATGAAAATATGATTTATGCTAAATCAAACATGATGCAAGCTAAATTAACATGATGTAAAAGCTAATCTACCATGATTTTATGCTAAATGATTCAGATATGCAATTGCTAAGCTAATATAAGTGGATTCTAAGCTAAAAGATTTAAACCCTAATTTATAAACAAGCTAAAATGGATGCATGGAAGCCATTAATGGAAGCTTAAAGCTAAAATGCAACTAAAAATGAACTGAAATATGCTAAAACTGAGTAACGTATGATTGTGAGTGTGAGTGAATTCAACAACATAAGTTTACAATTGAAAGATGGATGATGGAACCATTTGTCTCCAAACAGTGAACTATTTATAGGAAAGCAAATGAGGAATGAAGGGTTGAGATAAAAAAGGCTAATCAACGGTCAAGGATGGAGGAAATGGGAGGCATGGATCATAGATTCTCATCAATAGGTGAGAATGCAAGATGATATTTAATCGAGGGTTCTCATTCCTTCCAAACAAACACACTTTTTGACCTATTTAAAAGGTCAAAGGTTAACTTAAGAGGTTTCAAGTTTAGCTTGCTCAAGAAGCCAAGTGAGAATATTCCCTTTTTCAAATGATTGGAGGAGAGAGAATATTCTTTGGAATATTCTCATGGGTGAGGAAAAAGGATACTTAGTTACTTAAAACTAAATTAAATTGTACAAAGGATGAATATTCCCTTGGAATATTCCTGTGCAAGTGGGAGGAATTGGATTAATTAGATAATTGTTAATTAAAAAATGTTAATCATATAATTAGGGGATCTAGAAGAATTTAAAGTGATATTCATTAAATTAAATGATTTAATTAAAGGGGGGGAAGGTGAAATGACATTTAATTAAATAAATTAGGGTTATTTAATTAAATAAGAAGACTTAGGGAATTAAATTAAATATTTTGATTTATTTAATTTAATAAGACAAAATGTTAGCATGAAAGGGGATGAATTCATCTAATTAGATTAATTAGATTAATAGATGAAAATGATGCAATTAATTAAATAGGTAGGCTAATTTAATCAATTAAGTGAAAAGAGGATGGGTTTTAGAACGAAATGATGTTAGTTAGCTAATGTGATCCATCGAGGCAGTTTTAAGTGTCTACATTTTTCCCCTCTTTGAAGCAATGTACTCGTTGCATTGGTTCAAAGACTGATGCTGATTTCGATGTTGATGACGATGTAGAAACAAATATCAATGATCTCTTCAAGATGTTGGTAGCCAAGCTAAAGTTGATTGATTTGATTAATTGATTGATAACATTGTTGAGGGTTCACAACAATGCAAGGATTGTGTTGAATACCACAAGGATTGGTAGGGAAAGATATACCCAAATGATGATTAATTTGATAATTTGATCAAGATTTGTTAGCAAGGATAGGAACAAAGTTTTTTAGATGATTTGATATTGATATGATTGAAAGATGGTTGGTTTCCCCCTCGAGAGATCGATCAGGGAATAAAGTGTTCCAATCAGGCTCATGATAGGTGAAAATCAGACTTATGCTTAAGATGCTTGAGATTTCAGGTTGCTTTTGAATCAAAGAGTTGCAACTTTTCATATTGTTGAGCTGAAGATGATATAGGTGCCCCACTGTACCCCAATGGAAGAGGGATTGCTGGCGTGCTAGCTCAAATATTGATGCTTGGATAGAAATTCTAGTAAAGATAGAAGAAGAAGATTAAGAAGATAAGATGGATGGGTTGACCATTGATTTTGAGATTGATTCAAAAATTCCAACAAGTCCATGATCCACCGAGACTTTATTAGAGATGGTGATGAGAAATGCATGATGAGGATGATTAATGCACAATGATTTTGCTCATTTCTTGGGATTGGGATTTTTCGTTGTTCCTTATTGTTTGATATAACACATAGATACGATGCATCAAGGTATTAATAACCAAGAGGATGTTGTATCTAGTTTAATGGACTTTGACTCTACAAATAGATAGGATAGTTCTTGTTTACATCTTGACATATGGAAACCTCATTGGAATGTAAGTTAGAAGCTTAGAATACATTGGACCAAAGCATACACAATAGTCAACAATGTACTCCAAACAACCTTCCTACATACAACTAAGAAAGTATGCACCAAGATTATGTTACAAGAATACATACAAGCACAAAAAACAAAAGATAATGATCGATGCCCCATTCCTTTCTCTCTAAATATATTTTTTAGATAGAAATCATTGAGAGGTCCGCAGAATGGATCCTTAAGATAAATCAAAAGAAAAGACCAAAGACAAATAGTCAGTGTTATCTATATCTCTTTGCTAGTTTTAATTTTAGCTAAGGTGATGCCTAATACTGATGTCCATCACAAGAAGGATACATCCTAGGACATTTCGATTAGATGGCTTGATGTAGGATGATGATGCTAATGATAAGCCGTTGATATAAACCTCATCAATTCATTTACCTATGATTTAGACGTTTATATTTTGACACTTAGGTTCACACTTTACAACTTGCTATTCTTGCTTTCTACTTGTTTCACCAAATATTGAGGATGATGATCGATTTATTATGGCTGAAAGTTTATTGCAGGTGAAAGCAAAATGGGATGGATGGTTTTGGATTTTTCTAGAATATTTTAATGTTTTTGGTATTTTGAAAATGTTTTGAGGCTGTTTTTGGTCTTTTCAAAAGTTTATGCAAATGTTTTTGTTTTTGGTTATTTGAGGCTATTTAGGGTTTTTTAAGGATATTTTATGTTGTTTATGTCTTTTGAATGTTTTCTAATGTTTTTGGATTTTTTTGTTTCAAATGTTTTTGTGTTTTCCGATATTTGAATGTTTTAGGATTTTCTGATATTTCAAATGTTTTTGGTGTTTTCTAAAATATTTGAATGTTTAGGGATTTTCTAAGTTTCGACCAAGAACCTAACCTAAAAGACCTATCCTAGGTGCCTGGGGGGTTGATCAAAGGTAAGCCTTGCCTACATTATACACAGAGAGACCACATAGTTCGAGCAACTCAACTTATTGAAGATGAAGATATGAACAGTTGAGGAAATGTCAATTTATTATGACAAACTCCTAAAGGACTGAACTAGGGTGTCTCGTGGGCTCATCGATGATGGAATTGCTTTCGTTCAAGGTTAGAGATGACGTAGTTCAACAACAAAGTACAATTTTGGATTTTTCAATGTTTGACCTTTTTAGGGTTTTTGACATGTTTTGGATTTTGAATTTACAATTTTGTGAATGTTTTTGGATTTTAGCTATACAAGATTTGGATGTTTTTGGATTTTTTGATGAACATTTTACAAATGATTTTGTGATTTTGATGAGATTTTGAGGTAAAAGATACCTAGATCATGACATTGATGTCACATTGTCAGATATAAGACATGGATCAAGAGTTATTTGAAAACATAGTGCAATAACTTGCCCCTAGTGTCTAGCAATTCTTTATAATGCAATGTATAAGCAAGATAGGTAATGTATATGTGAAGAGTTTGATAGAGTTTTAGCATGCTAGATATAGGCTATGGGACTTCATGAGATAAAATGGTAAAGAGCTTGTCAAAATTTTTCCATGAGTAGGGTTGAAGTATATGCCAAGTCTTCGTCAAGATCAAGATAAAGTGGAATATCTGGATGAATTTAGATTGGATGGATGGAGATAACATTAGATTTATCATGACAAGGATGAGATGCTTATGTCTGAGAAGGATCATATAGATGCTTGATTCTACTCATGACGCCTGTTTTCTAGGTTTTCATCATAGTACTTGCCCAAAGCGCCACCATAGTGGTTTTCACTGGAGGACGATTTTTATTTTTTACTATTTTCTTGATTTTTTTGATTTTTTGATTTTTACCCTCATGTTGAACCACCTGGTGGTATTGATGTAGATGCCATTGTCATAATGTGCCAGCGATATATTTCTTGAAAAAGTTGCTTTGCCAAGATATGAGCACTTGAATGCAACCTTGAAGAACTTTGATTTTCCTTGCTGGTACCAGAATAAACCTTGTCTATGTGCACACATTATGATAAAGTGCCTTCAAAATCCTTATGATGAAGGGTAGTTGCCAACACACGGTCAATGCAAGAATTAGATATTGTGAATGTAGTGTATGGTGTCATGTATGAAGGAATATGAGATGGATCAATTGATGGTTTGGAACCTTTGACTCTCTAAACTTGCGAAGATGAGAAATGATGGGTGGGAATGGAGGTTTTCATGGAATTAGGACCAACTATTAGATATACTTTGTTCCTTGCTTGAGAAGCTTGCTTTTGTATTTGAGGACTCTTTTGATGGATAGATTTCCCTTTTTGATTTTTCCCCAAAATTTCTTTGACTAATGGAGTTTTTGAGGGATGATTTTCTTTATTTTTCTTTGATGTGTCCTTTTTGCTTTACCGGTTCTTTTTCTTTAATGATATTTGTCTTGATTTGATAGGAATTATTCTTTTTACGTTGGCCCCAATTTTCATATGAGATGATGGGTGAATGCCAAATCAATATACGACTAGTTGTAGCATTGAAATTTTTTTATCATAAGGATCCTTTGTGCCCCATATGTTGATGTTTTTTGTAGACAAGATTTCCCCCAACGTTGTGAAGGTATTATCAATACCTAATCCTTTGCCCTGATAACATACCCTCTGATCCATAGCCACTAAATATGACTTTTCATGAACACATGATATTGCTAGGGGTTCCTGCTGGGTAAGTGCAAAAAGATGGGGGGCCAAAAAGGGGGCTTAAGTGGCCACTTTTTTCTGAAATAAGAAAATATTGACCTTGGACGTGAAATTGAGGATAGTTACACTAAAATTTTTGAGATGCCACAAAAAAAAGGATCGTAGCACTCTAAGTCTACTTTTTAAACTACTAATTTATTTTGAGATTGGTTGATATTAAGGGGTTCTAAAGAGGGATGCACAAAAATTGGTGCTATTTTTTCCAGAAAAACATAACATAGCAACTTTTGTGTGAACGTAGCATGGTGAAATTTTTTTTAGTACTTTTAAAATCACTTCGATGAGAAATTAGCTAACAATATGTAGTTGATGCACAATTTTTCTGATAATTTTTTAATGAATATTTTATTTTTTACTAATTTTCAAAGTGGACACTTCCTAAAAAATAGAATTTTGGCCATGCTACCCCTAAATTTTTTGGAAAATAATTGAATTTTTTTATAAAATTTACAGAATGGAGTCTAGTTTCTAAAAATGCATTTTATTTGAAATTTTGATGAACAATTAATTTATAACGAAAAAAACACCAAACACTGCTTTTTGCCAAAAAAGAGACACACAAACAAAAAAAATTATAGATGAAAGGCTTAACATTGTCAAAAATTGAAAAAAATTATATCGTTGGATAGCTAAGAGATAGCTTAACATTACCCAGGTGTTCAATTTTTTCGACATTGAAACACATGCAAACTTGATGGTGAGCACAAACCCAATTATGTGAAATATTGTAGAATTTGCAAAAACATGTCTCTGGTCATTGGGAAGGCCCTCCAAGCCTTTGGGTTGGTATTCCAAGAAAAATACCAAGCCTAAGGCTTGGGGATTCCCAAAGCAAGATATAATGTGAGCGCATTATAACGTGCTTGCATTATATCTTAGTTTTGACATGGTTTTTTGTGTTTGTGTGAGACATGTCTAGCAAGACATAATGTGAGTGTCATATAACATGCTCACATTATGTCTTGCTTTATGTTAAATGCTACTCTATTGAATGTATGTTTATATATTTGTATGTTTGTATGTACATGTATGCTTGTATGTATCATATATGTATGTATGTATGTATGCTTGTATATATGTATGCATGTATGTATGCATGTATGTATCAATGCATGTATATTGTATGTATGCCTATATGTATGTAATATTGTATCTACACATGTACATGCATTCTTTTATATATGTAGGATTTCATGTACATATGTATTATTCTTGTATGTATGTAAGTATGTATGTATTTATGTATTTTTTTAGAGGGAGGGATAATTTTAAGAGAGAGAGAGAGAGAGTTGTCTAGGTAGGGTGGGAAGGAGAGTTGAGAGGGAGAGAGAGAGAGAGAGAGAGTTACCTAGGTAGAAGTTACTTAGGGAGACCTGAATGTAAGAGAGAGTGGGAGGGAGATAATTGAGAGAGGGAGAGAGAGTGGGAGAGAGGGGTGATGGAGAGAGAGAGGCAATGGGAGGGAGATAGAGAGAGATAGATGGAGGGAGCGAGAGAGGGTGGTAGGGATTGATTAAGCGATAGGTACGTAGAAAGAGGGAGAAAGTAGATAGAGACAATTAGAGAGGGTAGGAGAGAGGGAAGGAGAGAGAGGTGAGATGTATATATAGAGAGAAATGGATAGGTGTTGAGGGTATAGGGCAGAGGGATTAGGATGGAGGACCTATAGGGTTGATAGTTTAGAATTATTAGGTTGAGGGTATTATAGGGTTGAGGGTTAGGGTTGAGAATTAGAGAGTTTAGGAGTATAGGTTTGAGGTATATAGATGAAGAGTTAGGAGTTGAGGGTCAATGTAAAAAGGAGTAGAAATTATAGGGGTTGAGGTTGAAATTGAGGGTTGAGAGGAGTTTAATGTATCCCGGGGAAAGAGGGTAGAGGAGTAGGAAGGTAGAGGTTTAAGGGGTTGAAAGGGTGGGAGGGTTTAAGGTTGAGGGTAGACAGATGATTGAGGGTATAGGAGTTGAGGGATTAGGTTTAAAAGGGTCCAATGTGTAGAGGTGGGAATTATAGGGTTGAAGTTAGGGTTTTAAGGGTTGAGGGTTGAGGAATTAGAGGGTAGAGAATTAGAAATTGAGGGAGTTTAAGGTTTGAGGATTAGAGGTTGAAAGGTTTAGGATTAGGGTAGAGTTTTCTTGGGTTTAAGGGTTTAAGGGTTGAGGGATTAGGGTATAGGGTATTGGGTAGAGGGTAGAGGGTAGAGGGTAGAGGGTAGAGGGTTTAAGGGTTGAGAGTTGAGGATTTAGGGTTTAGGGTTGAGTGTTTAAGGGTTTAAGGGTTGAGTGTTTAGGGTTGAGGGATTAGGGTAGAGAGGGAGGGATGGATGGATGGAGAGATGGAGGGAGAAGTGAGATAGAGAGGAGAGAAGAGGAGGGAGGGACAAATATATGAGGGTTGAGGATCCAATGTATAGGGTAAAGGGTTGATAATTGAGGGTATAGGGTTGAGGACCTATAGGGTTGATGTTTTAGGGTATTGGGTTGAGGTAATAGGGTTGAGGGATTAGGGTTGATGGTACATATGGTTGAAGGATTAGGGTTGAGGGTCTAATGTATAGGGTAGAGGGTATCGGGGTTAAGGGTTGATGATTGAGGGATTAAGGGTTGCAGGTTGAGAATTGAGGGTTGAGGGTTTAAGGTTGAGGGTAGAGGATTGAGGGTATAGGGTTGGGGGATTAGGGTTGATGGTCCAATGTATAGGGTAAAGGGTATAGGGGTTGAGGGATTAGGGTTTAAGGGTTGAGGGTTGAGGGTTGAGAGATTAAGGGTTGAGGGTTGAGGGATTAGGTTAGAGAGTTTACTTGGGTTTAAGGGTTGAGGGATTAGGGTTGATGTTAGAGGTTTTAAGGTTTTAGGGTTTAAGGGTTGAGGGTTGAGGGTTGAGGGTTGAGGGTTGAGGGTTGAGGGTTGAGGGTTGAGGGTTGAGGGTTGAGGATTGAGGGTTGAGGGTTGAGGGTTGAGTGTTTAAGGGTTTAAGGGTTGAGGGTATATGGTTGATGGATTAAGGTAGAGAGGGATGGATGGATGGAGGGAGATATGTAGGGATAAGTGAGATAGAGAGAAGGGGAGAAGAGGAGGGAGGGACAAAGATATATGAGGGTTGAGGATACAATATATAGGGTAGAGGGTTGAGAATTGAGGACCTATAGGGTTGATGGTTGAGGGTATTGGGTTGAGGGAATAGGGTTGAGGGATGAGGGTTGAGGGTAGAGGGTAGAAGGTTTAAGGGTTTAGGGTTTAGGGTTGAGGGTAGAGGTTTTAGGGTTTAGGGTATAGGTTTGAGGGTAGGCGATTGAAGGATTAGGGTTGATGGTCCAATGTATAGGGTAGAGAGTATATGGGTTGAGGGTTGAGGGTTGAGGGTTTAATGTATAGGGTAGAGGGTAGAGGGTAGAGGGTTTAAGGGTTTAGGGCTGAGGGTTTAAGGTTTAGGGTAGAGGGTTGAGGGTATAGGGTGTAGGGATTAGGGTTGGGGGTCTATTGTATAGGATAAAGGGTATAGGGGTTGAGGGATTAGGGTTTAAGGATTGCAGGTTGAGGATAGAGGGTAGAGGGTTGAGGGTTTAAGGGTAGAGGGATTAAAGGTTGAGGGTTGAGAGATTAGGGTAAATAGTTTACTTGGGTTTAAGGGTTGAGCGATTAGGGTTGAGGGTGGAGGGTATTGGGTTGAGAGTAGAGGGTAGAGGGTTTAAGGGTTTAGGATTTAAGGTTTTAGGGTTGAGGGTTTAGGATTTACATCTCTGGGAGACCCCATTTCTTGGACCCATGTTTTCAAACAAGCCAAGTTAGGTTTCTAATTTCACCAAATTGGAAAGCTAGTGGTAAATCACCGAGAGAACATCTATTTATTACAGCATAAAAAAATTCAAAGCCACCCTCTAATTAAGGATTTTGTAAAATATTTAGAAAATAGAAAGGATTCAATTATGTGTATACCCTCTATCTCTCTCCCACTCCCTCCCTCTCTCCCTCCCTCTCCATCTCTCTCCCCTCTCCCCTTAACCCTAAACCTTAAACCCTTAAACCCTCTACCCTTAACCCTCTCTCTGTCTCAGGTCTCTCTCTCTTAGGTCTCTCTCCCTCTCTCTTATTTCTCTCTCTCTCAATCAATACCTCTATCTCTCACCCCTCTACGCTTAACCCTAAACCCTAAACCCTTAACCCTTAAACCCTAAACCCTTAAACCTTATACCCTCTACTCTTAACCCTCTACCTTATATCTCTCTCCCACTCACTCCCTCCCTCTATCTCTCTCCCTCTCCCCTCTCCCCTTAACCCTTAAACCTTCTACCCTCTACCCTTAACCCTCTACCCTAAACCCTCTCTCTACCTTAACCTCTACCCAAACCCTCTACCCTCTACCCTTAACCCTCTACCCTCAACCCTCAACCCAATACCCTCAACCCAATACCTCTACCATCAACCCTAATATATCAACCCTCAACCCTAAACCCTCTACCCTCAACCTTAAACTCTCAACCCTCAACCCTTAAACCCTAAACCCTCAAACCAATACCCTCTACCCTCTACCCTAATCCCTCAACCCTATACCCTCAACCTTAAACACTCAACCCTCAACCCTCAACCCTCAACCCTTAATCCCTCAATCCTCAACCCTTAAACCATAAATCCTCAACCCCTATACCCTCTACCCTATACATTGGACCCTCAACCCTAATACTTCAACCATATACACTCAACCATGACCTAAACCTCTACCCTCAACTCTAAACCCTAAACCCCAAACCCTTAAAACCTAAAACCTTAAACCTTCTACCTCTAATTCTCTACCCTAATCCCTCAACCATATACCCTCAACCCAATACCATCAACCTTAAACCCTCAACCCTCAAACCTCAACCCTCAACCCTTAAACCCTCTACCCTATACCCTCTACCCTATACATTAAACCCTCAACCCTTAAACCCTAAACCCTAAACAGTTATACCCTCTACCCTATACATTCAACCCTCAACCCTAATCCTTCAACCATATACCCTCAAACCTATACCCTAACCCCTCTACCCTCAACCCTCAACCCTAAACCATAAACCATTTAACCCTAAACTCTTAAACCTTCTACCCTCTACCCTCAACCCTAATCCCTCAACCCAATACCCTAAACCATCAACCCTATAGGTCCTCAACCATAAACATTCAATTCTCAACCCTCTACCCTATACATTGGATCCTCAACCCTCATATATCTCTTTCCCTCCCTCCTCTTCTCTCCTTCTCTCTATCTCACTTCTCCCACCATCTCTACCTCCATCCATCCCTACCTCTATACTTTAATCCCTCAAACCTATACCCTCAACCCTTAAACCCTTAAACCCTCAACCCTAAACCCTAAACCCTAAACCCTCAACCCTTAAACCCTAAACCCTTAAACCCTCTACACTTTACCGTCAACCCAATAATGTGTACCCTCAACCCTAATACCTCAACCATTAAAAACTTAATCCCAGGTAAAATCTTTACCATAATCCCTCAACCCACAACCCTTAAACTCTCAACCCTCAACCCTCAACCCTTAAACCCTAGTCCCTCAATCACTATACCCTATACCCTATACATTGAACCCTAAACCATAATCCATCAACCCTATACCCTCAACCATCTACCCTCAACCTTAAACCCTCAACCCTCAACCCTCAACCCTTAAACCCTAAACCCTTAAACCCTCTACCCTCTACCCTCTACCATATACATTAAAACCTCAAACCTCAATTCTCAACCCTCAACACTTAATCCCTCAACCCTCAACCCTTAAATCCTAAACCCTCAACCCCTATACCCTCTACCCTATACATTGAAAACTCAATCCTAATCCTTCAACCATATACCCTCAAAACTATACCCTAAACCCTCTAACTTCAACCCTAAAATCTCAACCCTAAAACCTTAAACCCTAAACCCTTAAACCTTCTACCCTCTACCCTAAACCCTAATCCCTTAACCCTATACCCTCAACCCAATACCCTAAACCATCAACCCTATTGGTACTCAACTCTAAACCCTCAATTCTCAACCCTCTATCCTATACATTAGATCCTCAACCCACATATATCTCTTTCCCTCCCTCCTATTCTCTCCTTCTCTTTATCTCACTTCTCCCTCCATCTCTCCATCCATCCATCCATCCATCCCTCTCTAACCTAATCCATCAACCCTTAAACCCTTAAACACTCAACCCTAAACCCTAAAACCTCAACCCTCAACCCTTAAACTATAAACCATTAAACCCTCTACCCTCTACCATCATCCCAATTCTCTCTACCCTCAATACTATACCCTCAACCCTTAATCCCTCAACCTTAAACCCTCAACCCTCAACCCTCTACCCTCAACCTTAAACCCTAATCCCTCAAATCCCATACACTCTACTCTATATATTGGACCCTCAACCCTATACCCTCAACCATCTACACTCAACCTTAAACCCTCAACCCTCAACCCTTAAACCCT
The DNA here is from genome assembly GCA_007258455.2 of Sequoia sempervirens. Classification (NCBI taxonomy): domain Eukaryota; kingdom Viridiplantae; phylum Streptophyta; class Pinopsida; order Cupressales; family Cupressaceae; genus Sequoia; species Sequoia sempervirens. Next base: position 101,017,182 of record VDFB02168118.1, read on the forward strand.
AAATTGTTAAACTCTCTACCCTCTACCATCTAGCCTATAGATTAAACCCTAAACCTTAAACCCTTAATCCTTCAACCCTCAACCTTTAAACCCTAAACCCTCAACCCCTATACCCTCTACCATATATATTGGACCCTCAACCTTAATATTTCAACCATATATCCTCAAACCTATACCCTAAACCCCCTACCCTCAACCCTTAACCCTCAACCCTAAAGCCTTAAATCTTCTACCCTCTACCCTCAACTCTAATCCCTAAACCTTATACTCTAAACCCAATACCTTAAACCATCAACCCTATAGGTCCTCAACTCTATACCCTCAATTCTCAACCCTCTACCTTATACATTGGATCCTCAAACCTAATATATCTCTATCCCTCCCCCCTCTTCTCTCCTCTCTATCTCACTTCCTCCTCCATCTCTCCCTCCCTCTATCCCTCCCTCTCTACCTTGATTTATCAACCATAAACCCTAAACCATTAAACCCTTAAACACTCAACCCTCAACCCTTAAACCCTAAACCCATAAAATCTCTACACTCTACCCTCAACCCAATACCCTCTACCCTCAACCCTAATCCCTCAACCCTCAACCCTAATCCCTCAACCCTTAAACCCTTAAACCCAAGTAAAATCTCTACCTTAATCCCTCAACACTCAACCCTTAAACCATCAACCATCAACCCTCTACCCTCAATACTCAACCCCTTAAACCATAATACCTCAACCCTCTACCCTCAATCCTCAAACCCTTAAACCCTAAACCCTAATCCCTCAACCCCTATACCCTCTACCCTATACATTGGACCCTCAACCATAATCCCTCAACCCTATACCCTCAATCCTCTACCCTCAACCTTAAACCCTCAACCCTCAATCCTTGAACCCTAAACCATTAAACCCTCTACCCTCTACCCTCTACCATATACATTAAACCCTCAAACCTCAATTCTAAACCCTCAACCAAACCCTCAAACCTTAAAAACTAAACCCTCAACCCCTATACCCTCTACCCTATACATTGGACACTCAACCCTAATCCTTCAACCATATATCCTCAAACCTATACCCTAAACCCTCTACCCTAAACCCTAAAACCTCAAACCTAAATCCTCTACCCTCAACCCTAAATCCTCAACCCTAAACCCTTTAACCCTAAACCCTTAAACCTTCCACCATCTACACTCAACTGAATACCCTTTACACTCAACCCTATACCCTCAACCCAATACCCTAAATCATCAAACCTATAGGTCCTCCACCCTAATATTTCAACCATATACCCTCAAAATTATACCCAAAACCCTCTACCCTCAACCCTCAACCCTAAACCCTGAAACCTTCAACCCTCCACCATCAACCCTAATCCCTCAACCCTATACCCTTAACCCAATACCCTAAACTATCAACCCTATAGGTCCTCAACCCTATACCCTCAATTCTTAACACTCTACCCTATACATTGGACCCTCAAACCTCATATATCTCTGTCCCTCCCTTCATCTCTCTCCTTCTCTCTATCTATCTTCTCTCTCCATATCTCCCTCCATCCATCCCTTCCTCTCTACCCTAATCCCTCAACCTTAAACCCTCAATGTTTAAACCATTAAAAAATATACTTTAAAACCTAAACCATCAACCCTCAAACCTTAAACCATAAAATATTAAACCCTCTACCCTCTACCCTCAACCCAATACCCTCTACCCTAATCCCTCAACCCTTAAACTCAAGTAAAATATTTACCCTAATCCCTCAACCCTCAACCATTAATCCCTCAACCCTTAAACCCTCAACCCTCTACCTTCTACCATTAACCCTTAAACCATAATCCCTCAACCCCTATACCCTCTAACCTATACATTGGATCCTCAACCCTAATCCCTCAACCCTATACCCTCAATCCTCTACCCTCAACCTTAAGCCCTCAACCCTCAACCCTTAAACCTTAAACCCTACAAACTTAAACCCTCTACCCTCTACCTCCTCACTCCTATATATTAAACTCTCTAACCTCAATTCTCAACCTCAACCTCTTTTAACACTTTCAACCCCTATACCCTCTACCCTATACATTGGATCCTCAACCATAATCCTTCAATCATTTACCCTCAAAACTATACCCTAAACCCTCTACCCTAAACCCTAAACCCTAAAACCTAAACCCTAAACCCTAAACCATGTAACCCTAAGTCCTTAAACCTTCTACCCTCTACCCTCAACCCAATACCCTCTACCCTCAACCCTAATTCCTCAAAGCTATACCCTCAACCCAATACCTAAACCATCAACCCTATAGGTCCTCCACCCTAATCCCTCAACCCAATACCCTCTAGCCTCAAACCTAATCCCTCAACCCTATACCCTCAACCCAATACCCTAAACCATCAACCCTATAGGTCCTCCACCCTAATCCTTCAACCGTATACCCTCAAAGCTATACCCTAAACCTTCTACCCTCAACCATTAACCCTCAAACCTAAACCCTTAAACCCAAAACCCTTAAACCTACTACCCTCTACCCTAAACCCTAATCCCTCAAATCTATACCCTAAACCATCAACCCTATAGGTCCTCAACCCTCTACCCTATACATTGCATCCTTAACCCTCATATATCTCTATCCCTCCCTCCTCTTCTCTCTTTCTCTCTATATCACTTCTCCCTCCATATCTCCCTCCATCCATTCCTCCGTCTCTACCATAATCCCTCAACCCTAAACCTTCGACCCTTAAACCATTAAACACTCAAGCCTAAACCTCAACCCTTAAACCCTCTACCCTCTACCCTATATCCTCAACCCAATACCCTTAACCCTCAACCCTAATCCCTCAATCCTTAAATCCTTAAACCCAAGTAAACACTCTACCCTAATCCCTTAACCCTCAACCCTCAACCCTTAATACCTCAACCCTTAAACCCTCAACCCTCAATCCTCTACCCTCAACACCTAACCCTCTAACCTTAACCCCTCAACCCTTATACCCTCTACCCTATTCATTGGACCCTTAACCCTAATCACTCAACCCTATACCCTCAATCCTCTATCCTCAACCTTAAATCCTCAACCCTCAACCCTTAAACCCTCTACCCTCTACCCTATACATTAAACCCTCAACTCTCAATTCTCAACCCTCAACCCTTAATCCTTCAACCCTCATCCCTTAAACCCTAAACCCTCAACCCTTATGCCATCTACCCTATAGATTGGACCTTTAACCCTAATACTTCAATCATATACCCTCAAAACTATACCCTAAACCCTCCACCATCAACCCTAAACCCTCAACCCTAAACCATTTAACCCTAAGCCCTTAAACCTTCTACCCTCTACCCTCAATCCAATACCCTCTACCCTCAACCCTAATCCCTCAACCCTATACCCTCAACCTAATACCATAAAGCATCAACCCTATAGGTCCTCCACCATAATCCCTCAACCCTATACCCTGAAACCCTATCCATTTCTATCTATCCATCTCATCTATCTCTCCCTCCCTCTCTCCTACCCTCTCTAATTGTATTTATCTACGCTTTCCCTCTTTCTACATACCTATCACTCAATCAATCCCTACCACTCTCTCTCACTCTCTCTATCCATCTCTCTCTATCTCCCTCCCACTACCTCTCCATCACTCCCTCTCTCCCTGTCTCTCAAGTCTCTCCCTCCCACCCCCTCTCTCTTAGGTCTATCCCTTTGGAACCCTACCTAGGTAACTCTCTCTTTCTATCTTCCCCCCTCTCTTTATGTATCCCTCCCACCCTACCTAGATAAGTCCCTCTCACTCCACACCCCTCTCTCTCCCTCTCTCTTAGGTCACTCCCTCCCACACCCTCTCCCTATCTTAGGTATCTCACTCTCATCCCCTCTCTCTCTCCCACTCCCTCTCTCTCACACTCCCTCTCACTACCTATCTCTTAAGTCTCTCCCTCTAGTACCCTACCTATATAACTATCTCTTTCTCTCTCCCTCTCTTTCAATTCTCTCTCTCCCACCCTCTCTCTCTCTCTCTCTCTCTCTCCCTCTATCCATCCCACCCTACCTATATAATTCCCTCTCATGCCAACCTATTCTATCCCACTATCTCTCTCTTAGTCTCTCCCTTCCACCCCCTCTCCCTCTCTCAAGACTCTCTTTCACTACCTATCTACCTCTCTCTATCTCTCTCAGGTCTCTCCTCCCCGTCTCGCTCCCATCCTACCTAGACAACTCTATCTCTCTTAAAATTATCCCTCCCTCTAAAGACATACATAAATACATACTTACATACATACAAGCATAATACATATGTACATACAATCCTACATACATACAAGCATACATGTACACATATGTACATATAATCTTACATACATATGCACATACATACATACAAGCATGCATACATACATACATACATACATAACATACAAGCATACATGTACATACAAACATACAAATATATAAACATACATTCAATAATGTAGAATTTAACATAAAGGAAAAAATAACGCAAGCGCATTATAATGTGCTCACGTTATGTTTTGCTAGACATGTCCCGTAAAAATGAAAAAACCATGCAAAACTAAGATATAACATGAGCGCATTATAATGTTCTCACATTATATTTTTCTTTGGGAATCCCAAGCCTTGGGCTTGGTATTTGCATTGGAATACCAACCCAAAGGCTTGGAGGAACTTCCCAATGACTAGAGACGTGTTTTTGCAAATTCTACAATGTTTCACATAATCAAGTTTGTGCCCACTGTTTGAATTGCATGTGTTTCAATGTCAAACAAATCAAACACTTGGGTAATGTTAGGCTCCCTCTTAGCTATCCAATGATGTAATTTTTTCACTTTTTTACAATGTTAAGCCTTTGATCTATAATTTATTTTGTTTGTGTGTCTCTTTTTTGGAAAAAACCAGTGTTTGGTTTTTTTTCATTATAAATTAACCGTTCATCGAAATTTCAAATAAATTACATTTTAAGAAACTAGACTCCATTCTACAAATATTTTTTTTTAAAAATTCAATTAGTTTCCAAAATTTGTAGGGGTAGCATGACCAAATTCTATTTTTCAAGAAGTGTCTACTTTGAAAATTACTAAAAAATCAAATATTCATTAAAAAGTTATAAGAAAAATCACACATCAACTACTAATTTCTCACTAAAGAGATTTTAAAGATACATAAAAAAAGTTCACAGTGTTACATTCCCAAAAAAGTTTCTATGTTATTTTTTTCTAAAAAAAGAACACCAATTTTTTTGGGCCCCTCTTTTAAACCCCTTAATCTCAACCATTTTAAAAATAAATTGGTAGTTTATAAAGTAGAATTGGAGCACTACAATCCTTGTTTTTGTTGCATCTCAAAATTTTGAGTGTAACTATCCTCAATTTCATATCCAAGGTCAGTATTTCCTAATTTTAGAAAAAAAGTGGCCACTTAAGCCCCCTTTCTGGCCTGCCATATTTTGTAGTTACCCATATGCATGTTGGCATCAATGAAAAAGGGGGATATTATTGGAAGTAAGGGGAAGACTGTTGGAAGTTTTTCATTTTTGATGTTGTTTAGTAACATGAGCATGAGGTGCATATACTTTATGGATCCAGTGTTTTCATTGATGTAAACATTGTTATGATCATTCTAGCATGGATTGGAAGCATTCTTGAAGAAATTTAGACAAAACAAGTTGATCCAGAAAATATGGTTATATAGGAATTTGGCTAAGTATTCCTCCTGATAGTATTATGGTTTAGTGCATTAGTTTTTGGGTCTGCACTCCATTGCAAGTTGATATATCACTCTACGATTGCAATTATAGGTTTGATATTATTAGTTGCATCTACATTCAAGATTTGATGACTTTTGTGAAGTATTCTAAAAGATACGAATGATAGAGTTCAGCTCTGTATATTACAGTCATTCCTTGTATAGTGTGTCAACATGGGAGGTTCTGCATCTCTTCGGGATAATTACTTTTTTCTACAATAATGAGGATAAGCTATTAGTTGTTGACTGAGTGGGAGTTCAAAGGAATATTGGGTTTTGAAGTCACACATATGGTGAATTGTATGTACATATGAAGGTTTAGTGTTTAGGTCTTATTTTGGGTTGACCTAACATGTTTGATGTTTTGTGGAGGACAAGCAAGTAATTTTTATCTTATATGGGATCTATATTAGGTCTATCTCGACCTATCTTAAGGTGAATTGACTTTTGAATTATGGCATGAGATGTGGATATAATTTTTTGAGGAAGACATGTTTAATTTTGTGTGTTACTTCTAATTAGGCTGACCTAATTGAAGTTGTACTTGATATGGATATATATATATATATATATATATATAGGAGATTAACTTTGGATTTTTGGTGTGTCTTTGTGTGGAATGTGAATGATGATGATGAAGGGATAGAGAGAGAATATTTCATGCGAGTAATGAGAAACATATGACATGCTTGAATTTATTATCTCCTTCATAAATACTCTCTAGCTTTGTCCAAACATCATTAGTAGATTTCAGACTTATTACTTTTTCAAGTTTAGATTCAGAGAGACCACTTAGAATCACATTCCTTAATTTACCATTGCTCTCATATTCCTTTATTTTATCATCACTTATCAGGCCAAAAACAGGCATAGTGTATCCTTTTTCAAATAATTTCCAAACACCAAATCTAAGAGAGAACAAAAAGGACTCCATGGATTGGCCTTCCAGTAAGCATAATTCATTCCATCAAACATAGGATCTTTGATACCCTTCTTTTACACCATCCAAATCTACCTAAGCAATTAAGTTTTATCCAAGGAACCAAAAATATGATACCAATTTTTAGATTCATAGGAAAACTAAGAGGGGGTGAATTAGTTGTATACTTAAAAAAATTCAAACCCTTAATATCTTTTCAAACACTTATCAACCATTAAACCCTTATCATGCATTAGCAGAATGTAAACATATGAAATAGTAATGAAAAAAATCCAAATACATAAGAACACTAGATTTACATGGAAAAACCAAGAAGGGAAAAACCACAGTGAGGATTAGCTCACATATATATGAATTTCAACACCAAATACAATGAGGCTCACTGCCAAGGGATCACTAACTAGAAAGAGAAGAAAGGATCACTGTTGGGTGGCTCACTGGAAAGAAGAAAGAAGATAGAAGAATAATGTTAAAAAGAGATTCACTATCTCAAGGAAATAGGAGAAATACACCATTGAAAATTTATGCCATCCACAAACTTTGGCTAACTACCTCTAGCAACTTCAAGCACACTGAAAATATAGACCCTTCTGCTCACTGCATTGGAGTCATAAGCATTAAGCTCAAGCTTAGATCACCACACTTAATAAAATGCACATATTTTCACACCTTCTACAGATCCACACTCATCTCCAACAATTTACCTTGCTTACATACCATCCATGACCTAAACAATCAATTAGGTTGGCCTTAATGAAATATATGCACCTAAAATGTGCAACACCAAAATAGGTTGACACCAAACACCTCCATGGTGGAAATAAGTGAAGGAAAACCACACCAAGGGTTAACTAGGGCCCAAATACACATCATGATGCTACTAAAAAAATTTACATTCCATGAGGTACCTCCAAATAGCACTAGCACACCAGGTCAACCAAACATGAACTAACACTAAAAGTGACCACATACATGCTTCTCTAGGTCCTGCATACCACAAAAAAACTTCATGACATCCATACAATATCTCAAAATATTCTAGCATCATCAGAATATTATGTAACTCTACCACAACCACTTGAAACTAAGAAATCCATTATTCTGTGGAACAAGACACACTGCCACATAATACAATTCACTATCCAACCTTGTGGAACACCTTAGCACATGAAATCTCAAGGGAAGGAAGTTATAGATAATATAAGCACATTACCAAATCTACAATACAAGAAACCTTACCGTGGAGAAATGTGGAGTAATCTCATTTCTCCTAGACAACCTTCTTCATAGATAGATAATGTCAAACACAACAACTGTTGACATCAATCACCATCACCAACAACTATTGAAATCAATGACAACACCAACAACTTACTTTCAACACTATATTTATAAAAATAAGAAATAAATTTTAATAACCTAGATAATCTCATAGCTTGGATCCATCCCCAACAATAGTGCCAAATTTTTTATGTGCACCCTTATTACCTAGTGATGTGTTGTAGCTTAGTCATGAACATCTAACCAATGGACTAGATCATCCTCTATTAGGAAATCATTAGTAACATGAATTTATATTTAATTATCAACTAGGGACATGTTTTTAAGATGGTGTCAGTATTGTATGTCCAACTGCAAAAGTTTAGGGTAATCTTATGAAGTGTTAACATAGCTAGAAAGTTATTGTTTTGGAAAGGAACCTATTTAAGAAAACATACAAAGTATATATAACAAAATATTGCTACTAGATTAAGGCTATGGGTAAATTATTGCTTCTACAAATTAACAAACAATACTCAATTATAACTATGTGTGATAATATTTATTGATTAAAATACAATACATAAAGAAAATAAACTAGTCACTAATTTAATAACAAAGTAGCATCATACCTCAAGTGGGCTCTTGCTTGCATATCAACACTCTTCTATAAATCATAAGATAACTATCTATTATATTATCCATGCACACTGGATTTAATGATTTAATAATTTAGATGAAATATTTATTCTTGATATTAAAAAAAAAATATAGTAGCTGAAGGAAAATATTATTGTCTCCCCTTCAATTACAAAGTTATGAAATGTATAATAAACTTGACTCTTAAGTAAGTAGGACTCTAAATTCTACTTGTCAATTCATTCCTACAAAGTAGGAAGGGGATTATTTTTAATAAAGACATGAGAAAGAATATTCAAAAGTAAAGTCCTAATTTTAATTTTCTATCAAAGATGAAGAATATGCTTTCATAGGTATATTCAGGAAATGGGAGAGGTATTAGCAATGAACAAAAGAGTTCAAAAATTTGTAGAAAATTCCCGAATATATTTGGCATAAAGTCTTAAATTCCCAACAATGTACAAATGACTCAACTTTAGGCACCAATTCCTTCAATGTAGGTTTATGGTTCTTTAGCTATGGGATACCAACTCCCATGGTTGCATGTCTTTGAATTTGGTTGTGTGAACAGCAAATCTGCAATTTGCTAACACAAGACCAACAAACAATAGTTAATCATGTTAGCAACAAAAATATAGCATTCCCTATGATATTATTAGCTAAATCAAGATGAAACATAAAAATGAAAGTATAAACAAACTAAAGATAACATGCAATAAACTTAAAATAGCTAAACCTTCATACCATAGGGGGATTGATGTTCCTTTGATGTGGAAAGAAGCCCTTTCCTAATCCCTTTGATAAGATCCAATGTTGTAGTTGATTCCAAGCATCTAAGATGATGAAAAAATCTCAAAATGTGATTAAAATGGTGAATACTATGAGTAAAAATGCCTATAGTGAGAATGCTTCAAGTTGTGGATCCATATTGTGTAGAGGAAGCTTCTACTTACAGGACTCAAGGGTTGAAGAATGAGAGAAATTGGTGAATGTGGGATAAAATGGGAGCCAATAGGAATGTGACACTTGTCACAATTCTATTGGATGAGGGTGGAGCACATTTTGGGGAATGTGTAGAGTAAAGGAGATGTAAGAGGAATAAATGAGAATGGTTGAGGATTCAAAAGGCTGTAAAAAGAAGTAAATGAATGTGGTTGAAGATGTGAGAGGATGTAAGAAGTAAATGATTTGTAAGAGGAGTTAATGAATGTGTAAGAGGTTATTTATAACCTTTGGAGGGAAATTGAATGAGGTATTTGGGAGGAGTATTCTTAGGAATATTAGATAATTAAAAGAAATGAATTTCATGTGCAACTTGGGTTGATCATGAGTTGATTTAACTCTTGAGGAGTTAAAATTTGGACGATTTGTTAATGATAATTAGAAAGTGGTTTAGGATTAATTAATTCAGAAATAATTAACTTGGATGGGTTAGGGGATTGTGACATTTGATTTAAATAGTTTGATTTATTTAATCAAAAGAGAGGAGTTGGGGGGATTTAATTAAATGATTTGATTTAATTAAATATGATAAACATTAGTTAGAAGAAAGGTGAATTAATCTAATAAAATTAATTATTTGATTAATAGTAGAAATTGATGAATTTAATTAAATAATGCCGATTATTTAATTGATTGGTTAGTCTGAAGTGATTGAGGAGGAAATGGTGTTAATTTATCAGAATTAGATGCATAATATCAATCAAAATTATTTAAGTTTCTATAGGTTTATTTATTCCTCATTGCTACATATGAGATCAAATACTACACAAGGAACTTATTCATCATAACCATCATAATTTATCATAACATTTCATCAAATATCAAAAGCAATCACACACATTTATGCAAATATCCATCAATGTATATCAATAAATAATTCTAATTATTTATTATTAATTAAAGAGTGTTTAGAAATATCTAAAATGTCATGAAAGTAGCAGTTCATAATTGAGAAAATAGCCCTAGTTAAGAAACAAATTCTATGGTTCATCACTTATTCTATCAAGAAGATGGAGAACAAATATAATAATTGATAACCGTACTTTTCTAATTGGACCTTCTAATCTCAAGAATTTTTGTACTTCCACATATTATTATTGTTAAACAATATACACATTATTATTTATAAAACATTAAATATACAAATCCATAAGTAAATAATTGCTCACTACTATAGAGTAGGAAAAGTGATCCTAGATCCAACTAGTAGAAATTAAATAGGACCAACTTTTTTTCACTTTGACTGTACACATTCAAACACAAACCAACTAGGGTTTAATGATTGGCTACCTACCACAAGGGAGAGCCGATCTCCTAGGGTTTGGTTCTTTTGATTTGTGAAGAGGAGAAATTTGGTGTGTGTTTTAACAAGCCTATTTAACATAAACCCTAGATCTAAAAATATAATTTATCGCATAGAAAAACAAAACTATTGGAACAATTGTAGATTTAGAAAAGGGATACAAAGAGGAACATGTCACTAAAAGTTGATCTTGAATTGGATAGACAAGGGAATGGGCACCCTAGACTAGAGTTGTCACTTTTTGAGATTTGCAAACTTAAAATGGTAGGTTACAATATACTCTATGTTTCTTGTGACCTAGAACTGATGGAACATCCAGATTTGACTTGCACACATGAAAAGAGGGGAAAAGGTTGTGTTGTATAGGGCCTTTGTGATGGAGCACCATGTGAGCCTAGAAGATTCAGGCGTCACCCAAAAATGTTGATTTTACCTTATGATATGACACTGCTTATGAATATAGTGTCGCCTTTATGAAAACATAGAGTGCCAACTTTGTAAAAGTTGGCTCACCTTTTCTTTTGAGGGATTTTTAATTTTTGAAATTGCACTAGGCTGATTAAATTTGAAGGCGTGGGAATTTTGAATGCAATAGTTCCTTCAAGTGCTCCACTTGAAGGAGCACAGAGGTTAGATATTGCACCGAGTGAGGCACTTGAGTGATCATGCTCTATTTTTCCTAGGTTTGATCAGAATTGGCCATGTGGCATAGATGCCTGTAGTTTAGATGCATCTGGATATGATGACAACACTCATTGAGAGATGGTGGAGTGAGACATCATCGTTCCATTTACCGATGGGGAGCATAGTCACATTAGACGACATATGGAAGATTCTACAAATTCCTATACATGGTGAGCAGATTATATACAACATCGAGGCCGATGGTGATGCCATTTTTTAGTTGTTCGGGGTTGGTCAATATGAGGTGGATAGTGGGTGGCTCAACCTAGATTGGTATGAGGAGATTTCCCTAGATTTGACACTATTTTTCAACAGATTGGTTTTGGGAGTCCTATTTCCTGACAGACAAGCATGGGGATGCAACGTTGGATGGGGCATCATTTGGTCCCGTATGATGGAGTAGATGACCATCTATGCCTAGGGTCCACTTGTCCTAGCTTCATTATATCATGACATGCACTAGGTTGTATATTATGGGGCCCACAACATTGGAGTGGGAGTGACGCTACTTCATGTTTGGGCCTATGAGCACATAGTGGTATTGAGGCCCACTATTGTAGATGTTCAGATAGATTGTGATGATCCTGTGATCTACAGATATGGGGGGATGACTACCCTACATTACATAGGTATTATAGGAATCTTGCACTAGAGGTGGGTTATCGACGAGATGAAAGTTTTCTAATGGAGGCATTGACTCCATTTCCATAGGTGGCATGACGATGATGAGTAGTTGTTCTATTACTGCCATACTAGGTATATGCAGGGACAAGAGCACCACATGATTGACTAGTATCTCCTTGACAGGCTTGATCGACAGTTCAAAGAGGTGTAGGATGAACCTAATTTAGCTTACAAAGCCATATTTTCTAGATGTGCTCAAGAGACAGCCTGGGGGTAGTGGTTCCAACCTTGATTAGCTATTGATGACTTCAGATAGTTGGTCATACAGCCGTGGGTGTACTTTGATGGTCCTGTAGATGCAAGAACTACACAGGATTATGATGCCAAATGGCAGGCTCATGCTCCTATCAGATTGAAATTACTGATTGTGCTAGTAGTGGGAAAAGGATGGGTTAGAGGCCCTCGGATTGGATAGGTTCCACTGTAGCCCCCCCATTAGCCACAGGATGGTTGGGATGGACATGACAGGCATGAAAGACATGATGGGAATGATGGATAGGTGCTGCCCTTAATATCGCTTGTGAGATAGAGGGCACCACAACAACCACCCCAACAACCCCCTCAGTAGCCTCCATAGTAGGACCCACCAGGTCCCAATCCTAGGGATGCACAGATAGCAGTGCTGTAGGCATAGGTGTAGCTTTTGACAAGGTAGGTATAGTAGGTGCAGACTCAAATTCAAGCCTTGAACCAGGAGGGGGATTAGATGAGATGGGAGGTGATGCAAGAGTGCCAGATGAGGTAGGATTCTGACCTTAGTTTGGCACTTAAGACAAGGCACAAACAACAACTGGAGGTAGTAGCACAACAAGCGTAGGGATAGGCCACAATCCCCATAGAGATGTACGGGTAGGCCATGAAGGAGGCCTCATATTATAAGACTTTGTATTATATAACCTATCCACCAAGAGCTATATTTCTCCCATATTAGCTAGGTTATGTTGAGTAGGTCTTGTGGGGGGGCTTCAAGCAGACCATTAGGGTCCCATCATCAGAGCCAGGGAAGCCATCATGTAGCGATCGACAAAGCAAGGGGAGCTCAAGGCACCAATAGTTCCTAGAAACTTATTTGATGTACACTTGATTTATGATGTATATACATTCATTAGATGAGTTTTGGTTAACCTCTTGTATATTCTGTATGATGACATTATATATCTAATTCCGATTGTATCATGACATTCAAATTTTTTGATATATATGAGATGGCTCCGATGTGATTTATATAATGTGATGTTATTTATTTTACCTTATGCGTTATGGATGTATGAATGCATTATGGATGGATGTAATTAATGATTATGCTGTGATGTTTTATGTTTTATGATGTGATGTATGTGATGCTATTGATGTATGATTTGAATGCATATGTAATGTATGATGGATCTATTTGTATGGATACATTTATATGGTTATGAAATGGATGATAATGCATATGTGATGTCATGAGATTCTTAGAATAACAAATCTATATTATGCTGATGATAATGTATGTGAGATGGATGTAATGCAATGTTAATTTATTTTCAGTATCTTTTCCATATGATGTATGATGATGCAAGATGTATGCATGAATGATGCAAGAATGTGATGATTTTAAGATGGTTAGAATAGAAAATATATATTATGTAAACACCTTAAATGAAATGCATGGATGATGTTTCCTATTATGATGATATGGATGCAAGATGCTAACAATTTGTGGATGTAAGATGGATGCAGATATATTTTGTTTAAATGTCATGATACCATGTTAGTATGTGGAGAAGATAGAAGAAAGATAGGGATCAACCCTTGATTTTGAGATGATGCAGAAGTCTATCAAGTCTATGAGTTGTTGAGACTTTATTAGATATGAGTGATAGTGATGATGATTTGTTGCTTATTAGGGACTGGGTAACACACATAGATACAATGCATCAAAGTACAGACAACTAGGATGGTGTGGTATCTAGTGCAATCGAATTTGACTCAACAAATAGATATGAGTATCCTTGTTCAGACTTGACATACAAAAATTTGTTAGAGTGTAGTTCAAAAATTTCAAACAGCTCAGACCAAAACATAGAAAGGAAAAACCTCTCAATGTAATATATAGTCAATATGGCATCCAAAAAATCTTCCCTACAAATCAAACAAAATTAGTATGACCAAGGTTATATTACAAGAATATCCAACAAACACAACAACAAAGATAATGATCAATGCCCCCATTCCTTTCTCTCTAAATTGTTTTGATTCGACATCATAGAGAGGTCATTGGAATGAGTGCAATAAGATAAATCAGAAGAAAAGATCTAGTAAACAAACATGATAATGTTATTCATGCCTCTAGCTAGGACTAAATTACAGTTCAATGTCTAATGTTGATGTCCATTGTAGGAAGGATACATCCTAGGACATGATGTTATCAGGTGATTTTGAGACGAACGAGGGGTAAACCCACATAAATGGTTTAAAATTCTAGTGAGGAAGGAAAATTACAAAAGCTCTCCTATGATTTTTTTTTTCTTTTTAGGGGTTCACACAAATTGAGGTGTTCAAATGGACCCAAAAGGGGTTCAAATGGACCCTGGTTCAAGCGAACCATATTAAATGAAGGGATTCATTTTCTTACATTTTTTAATGACAAAAACAATGGAAAAGAGGGGGTTCGATTGAACCTAGGTTCGAGTGAACCTCCAAGGAGGGTTCGCTCAAACCTGGGTTCATTCGAACCCCCCTTGTCCCCCATTGTCCCCCCTTGTCCCCCTCTGGCACCAAATTTCTGCAGAATTTTTCCCTTCAAAGCTTGAGTTGAGGTTGAAAATGGAGAAGAATTCACAGACCCAACTAGATGATGGTAGTCCTTGAAACGAGATATCCATCGAATATAATTTTAATATGTTTTGGTTTTATTATGTATTTTCTTTGTAAGTTTGATTAAACATAGGTTTTTCATTGAAAATCAAGCTCTCTATTCTGCACACATGGAAAATTAATAGATTATGAAAATAAAATTATGAAAAATATGTGTAGGCTAGGTATTGATGTCCTTGATCTAGTAAAAAAAAAGAATTTTGATACATACAAAAAAAATGAATTGCCTATGTCTGAATTGTAATTGGTTTGACTTCGAAACTTGGTTAAGGAAAAAATATTCAATAAAACACTATGAAACCAAATGAACTGGTTATATATCATAGTTACAAATCTAAATTAAAAAAAAAGAAGAATTTTAACATTCATAGAAAAAAAATTATGTTGTATACGGTGAGCATCACTCCTTAAAAATGGTGTTTACTGATAAAAACTAGTTTTCGAAGGAGATGGAAAATGAAGTGCAATCTGATTCCAAAAATTTTGAAAAAAAATGTTTAGAATCTATAGATAAAATTCCACAAATCACTAGTTTGCATCATCTTCAAATTCCTCATGGTTTAGCCGCTATAGGTGCCTGAAAGTGAAGATTTAGTTATAAAAAATCAATTTAGTGTCTAGTTTGGCCACAAATGGTAAACTAGTATTGTGAGATCACCACGAGATGATGGGCTAGTGATACCAAGATTTGACCAACTTGTTTACCTATTGACCTAGACTTAAAACCTTGATGTTTTAAGTTCACACTTTCAATTTGCTATACTTTTTTCCAATTGTTTTGCTGAAGGTTGGAGATGATGATTGATTTATTGTGAGTGAATGTTTATTGCAGGTGAAAGCAAAATGGGACGGGTGATTTTGGGTTTTTTGAATGTGTTTGGTATTTTGAAATGTTTTGAAGTTGTTTTGGGATTTTCAAGGTGTTTACAAATGTTTTGATTTTCAAATTTTATAATGTTTTTATGTTTTTCAAGATTTTGAACAAGAACCTAACCTAAGGACCTATCCTACGGGCCTCAGGGGTTGATCAAAGATTAGCCTTTCCTACGTTATACACGCAGAGACCACGTAGTTCGACTAACACATACTCTTTTATTGATGAAATATGAAAAATTGGATTGCTAGTTTATTATGATGGACTCTTAAGGATTGGCCTAATGTGTCTCAAAGGCTAATCAATGGTTAGCCTTGCTTACATTCAAGCTTAGAGACCCGTAGTTTGACATGACAACTATGTTTTTTACTTTTTTTTGTTTTCAACCTATTTTTGGATTTTTGATATGTTTTGGATGTTTTTTGATTTTCTCGATGTTTTGAGGAAGATTCAAAGAAATACACAAATACGATCCGATGTAGGTATAAGGACATGCCCCCAACATGATGCGGTAGACTACCTCGATATAGGCAGGACAAGTTGACCTTACAAGTATACCAAGTAGTACTAAGATGGAACATGATATTGACACATGATCAAGCTATGATGCAGATGTGGATGGGTGAATGTGATGGAAAGCGATGTGGAACAAGCTAAAGAATCTATGGTGGATAGAAAGTGCTCTATTTACACAAGGTGCCTGATTTCCAGGTTTTCACCAAGGTACTTTCCCAAAGTGCCACCAAAGTGGTTTTCACTAGAGGATGATTTTTTTCTTTACTGTTTTCAATCCTTTTTCTAATTTTTCTGGATTTTTATATTTTTGTATTTTTGGATTTATACCTTGCAAGCTTAGGCATAATTTTTTTTGAGATGGGAGCTATTAATGGGAACATGTAAGGGCTTTCCTTTAGGTGTGGATAACTAATATTCCCTTGACTTGTAGCTTGCCATGAAGACAAATGGTCCCAACCAGTTGGGTTCAAATTTTCCTTTGTTGTCTAGATTCGGTACATTCTTTTGATTTTGTTTCAACATGAGCTCTCTGACTTGGAAGGTCCATCTTTTGATCATTTTATTATAGTTCTGTTTGAGGTGGTTCTGGTACACCTGTAGATGGTTCAAAGCATCCATGCACTTCTAATCCAATAGTACTAGCTCATTCAACCATGACACTTGATATTCCTTATAGTAATGAGATTCTACAATGATATTCTTAGGGATGGAAGCTTGATCTCAATGGGCAGGATGACTTCTAATCTATAGACCAGGGAGAAGGGGGTTGCACCTATAGGCATGCAAATACTCATTCGATAGGCCCATCGGGCAGGGTTGAACTATAGGTGTCTGTCACAACCAGCTTCATTGATTATTTTCTTTAGGATTTTTAGGATGGTCTTATTAGAAGCCTCAACCTAGTCATTACCTTGGGGGTAATATGGGGTGGAGAAGTGATGTTGGATATTGAATTTTTGGTATAGCTCACGAACATCCTAGTTTTTGAAGGGTGTTTCATTATTAGAGATAAGGGCTTGTGGAACACCGTAATGAAAAATGAGGTAGTTCAAGATGAATTTGGAAATTTTCTTCCCTATGATATAGGTCAATGGAATGGCTTCTACCCACTTTGTGAAGTATTCCGTGGCAATGATAATGAACTTGTGTCCATTAGATGAGGTGGGTGTGATTTTGTCGATGAGATCGAGCCCCCATTGTGAAAAGGGCCAAGGTGTTATAATTGGTTGGAGGTCCTGAGCTAGTGCATGGATGAGGTCCCCATGCATTTTTAGACATAATTGTGAGCCTCCTTCTCCATGGTAGGCTAGTATTACCCCATCCTCAACAGTTTCTTGGCCAAGGTCATACCACTAGAATGCGAACCATAAATACCATTGTGTACCTTTGTTAAGGCAGTCAAAGCTTCCTTGGGGTTAAGGCATCACAATAGGGTTCCTTCGATACTCCTACGATAAAGGGTGCCACCTAAGATGATGAAGTAGGATGAATTTTTAATGAATTTTCTCTTGAGGTTTGGGGAGATGTTGGTAGGGGGGACTCCTATTTTCAAGTAGGTGAACATGTCATGGTACCAAGGATCACCGAGACCAATGATTTAACACATGAACTTAGAGTCTAGTACCTCAAAAGATGGTACGAGAAGCCACTCTACAAGGAATTCATGTTTATGGAAATTTCATGGGATATCTAACAATGATCCAATTATAGCCATAGCATAAAATATTCTATTGTTTACCCTTGGTATCTACTCAAATGTTATGTTGATGAAAAACTCCTTGAAATCCTCCACCAACTTCTTGTATGTGGTAATTTTTTCATCCTTAGTTTAATATTCATCATTGACTTGGTTGATAATCAATTGCGATTCCCCATAAACTTTGAGTGCCATGATTTTCCATTGTACTACAATTCATAGTCCCATGACAAGAGCTTTGTACTCCCCAATGTTATTGGTGCAAGGGAAAGACAACATGTATGATTTCGGGATATAATCCCCTTGCGGTGTGATGAAGAGGACTCCTGCTCCTGCCCCATTCTAGGTATATGATCCGTCAAAGTACACATTCCAATGGTATGATACACTAAGGTTGAAGATTGATTCATTTGGGAACTCTAATACTAGTGGGTTCTCAAAATATATAGGTGCTTTAGCCAATTGATCTGCAATTACTTTTCCCTTGATGGCTTTTCGTTCCACATGTTCTATGTCATATTCTATCAAGATCATGACTCACTTAGCCATTCGTCCTGTGAGCATTGATTTATAAAGTAGATACTTGAGGGGGTCTACCTTGGCGATGGGCTTGATCTAATAAGACAACATATAGTTCCTAAATTTTTGTGAGGCAAAAACTACTGCAAGGAAAGCCTTCTCAATGAACATGTAGTTTAGCTCATGTCGCACCAAGATTCTACTGATATAGTAAATGGCTCTCTCTTTCCTTGTTTCATCATGTTGAGCTAGAAGAGCCCCAAGTGCTTCCATCATAGCTAATATGTAGAGAATCAATAGTTTGTTTTGGATTGGTGGCATGAGGACTAGTGGTGTCAGCAAGTATTCCTTGATTTGATTGAATGCCTGATCACATTTCTCATCCCATTTGTATGCTACCCCCTTGTGGAGTAGATGAGAGTATGGGATGGTTTTATCTACTAACTGTGCTATGAATTTGTGGATTGATTGAAGCCTTCCTTGCAAACTCCTCAATTGTTTTAGTGTTCATGGTGCTTCCAAGTCAAGGATTTCTTTGACTTTTGTAGGGTCTATCTTGATTCCCTTCATTGATACAATATATCCTAGGATATTTCATGATTGCACACCAAGACATGCTTCTTGGGATTAAGTTGTACCTTATATTCTGCCAAACTATCAAATATTGGGCCCAACATTGATATGTGGTCTTGACATTTTCTTGATTTGGATAGTATGTCATCCACATAGTCCTCTATGAACTTTTGGATCATGTAATGAAAGATTAGAGTGTATGTGGCTCCAACATTCTTTAACCTGAATGGAATCATATTCCAACAATAGGTGCCCCATGGACAGGTGAAGGCTGTTTTATGTTGGTCATCTTTTGCAATCATAATCTGGTTGTATCTTGAAAACTTGTCCATCAATGATAGCATTTCGTGCCCCACCATAAGATCTATAATCATGTCTATGTTAGGAAGAGGGAAATCATCCTTAGGGCATGCTTTGTTCAGGTCCTTGAAGTCAGTGTAGATTTAGATTCCCCTAGTGGGCTTGGAAATAGGTACAAGGTTGGAAACCCATTCTGGATAATCAATGGGTCTTATGAAACCGCATCAAGGAGTTTCTGTAGCTCAAGTTTGACCAATAAGGAAATCTACAGATGCATCTTTCTCAATTTCTATCTTACTAGTTTCGCCTCTGGATAGACTACTAGATGATGGAGTACTACCTCTGGATCAAGGTGTGGCATGTTGGCATATGTCCACGCAAAATTAACTTTCCTTTCTTTTAGAAATGCAACTAGATTTTCTTGTTCCTCGATCAAAAGTGACTCAACATAGAAAATGATGTGTGGGGTTTCTTTAGTTCCCAAACTCACTGGGTTTCTTTTTTATACCAGTACTACTAATTTTTACTGATGGATGGCACTAAGGGGAAGATTGAATCCCTCATCCTTTGGCACCTCATAGAGGTTTTCACCATTGGATACATCCTTTATTTTTACTATTTTTGGATCAAAAAGTGCCACAGTGTGGTTTTCACTTAGAGATCTAGATGTTACTCTTAGATTTTCAATTTTGTGACTAAGAGATTCAATTGTTTCCCCATAGTATGCATGCATGTCCAGCTTTATGTTGAACCTTGCTTTATGATCTCCATATGGTAGAGTATCCCTTAGTCCCATGAATTCTGAGAGAGCCTCATCATTTTCAAATGTATCTAAGATCAATGGTCCTCATTGGTCACAATCGATGAGTTGAGCGTAAATGTGTTTTAGTTCAGTGGCTTGGGTATTTGACTCGAAAGACATGGTGGTGATCATAAAAAGAGATGAATCCTCAAATAACATCGGTAGGTTAGAGATGGGATCCTGAAAGGGACTACAAAGCGATATAGGTATCAGTGGGGAAGCTTTGATTGGTTTAATAGAAGCACCTTTTCCAAGCATGGTTAGCTTCATAGGGGTACATCCAAGGCCAAGATTCTTAGGCTACTTCTTAGGAATGATGGGATCAAACAAGCCATTCTCATTTTTCCTGAGCTTCTCATTTTTGTTGTAGCCCCATCCAAACATTGATTGTAGATCTTTTTTGTTTTCTTCCATGGGAAGATCTGGTATAGGTATTTCATCTTGATATAGCAGGCTTGATACATCTTTCTCATCTACCACCTCTTTTCTTAGGTCTCCCCACTTTTTGAAGGTGGTGGATTTTGCTTTGAAGGTATGAGATATTGTGTCGATTGGTTGTGGATTTCCATGAGATCTAGGAGATTGAGGTAACTCTCTTATCACAAAGCCACTCTTTTTCATTTTATATTCCCCACACCCATTATCTTGGATTATAGTTTTGACATCTAGGATGTTCTGAATGGTAGGTGTATTTGTCTTAGAAGTGGAGGCCAAAGTTGATGGGTCAATGTATGGGGATGTGGGTTCCTCATCTTTTTTCAAAACTTGGGGAATCTTGTAATACTTGGCCTCTAGATTTTTGCAAAAATAGAATGGCTCGGGGTCACCATGGATCATGAATTATTGGTTTTGGTAGGGGAATTTAACACATTGGTGGAAAGTGGATGTGACAACTTGCATCCCATGGATCCATGGACACCCTAGGAGAATATTGTAGGGGAGTTTAAGGTCAAGGACCTGGCAAGTAGTTTCTATGATTGCTGGCCCTACTTGGATAGGGAGTTAAATGGTGCCTTGGGATAGCTATTCTTGATCATCATAAGCCTTGATGGTGATACATTTTCCTTTTTTGATGACATCTTCTAAGAATCCCAAATTCTTTATTAGCTGCAGGGTACAAATATTCAAACCTGCAACCCCATCCACCAAGACTCTTTTGAATTTTTTTTTATGGACTAAGACTACAAGATGAAGTGCATGATTATGAGATGGTTGGGTTGGGAGATCATGCTCAAAAAAGGTAAGGAGGTGTGGTGTAGTGATAGGTTTGACCATAGCTTGAAATTGGTCTACATCAAGGTTTATGGGAATGGAGGATGTGACCAATGTCTTCTCTAGGATGTCCCTATGTGCAGGCGATATTTTAAGCAACTCCATGATGGAGATCTAGGTGGGGGTTATTTTTAGTTGTTCTAAGATGCTATAACCATTAGGGTTTGATTTCAGATTGGCGGGTGCTGCTTTGGGTGGTGGTGAAGGTCCTAGGATAGAAATTCTACCACTAGGTGTGGTGACTCCACACTTGGCTCTAGATCTTTTGATATTGACAACTATTACCCGTTCATCCAATGAGGCTACAACATGGTCATAGATATGGTTCACATTGTGGTAACTCTTTCCTTTACCATTGTTGTTTCTTTTATTGTTATATGACATTGGGTTTGTGTATATTTTGAGATCTTGATTCCCTGCTAGTTGTTCAATGGTTATAACTTTATTGTCAATGAGATCTTGGATCAGATTTTTGAGTCTCATACAAATAGCTGTAGTATGTCCCTTTATCTTGTGAAATTCAAAAAGGTGCTTCTCATTATACCATGGTGGTTTAACTTGAGGCTCTTGGTAATTTTGTAAACAGGGAGTTTGATGAGATTTGCTTCTACTAGCTATTGCATGGCAGATTCAATTGGTTCCCCAAGGGGTGTATATTTTCATTTTTGAGGATAATTTTTCTTTGGGGGTGGTCCCCCTTGAGCATTTACATTGTTGGGTTATTGTTGTGATGGGTTGGTTTGTGGGTTGTTTTGTGTGTTTATTTGTGGTTGTTGGTATGTTTTCTATTGCGTATTCTTCCTTAGGGCATTGATAACAACCTTAGCATCAACAAAACCATCGTTGGTAACATTCTTGTTCTTGGCCCACGTGTGAGGTTTGTCATTGTAACTTGTTGATGGTCGATTGTCTTGGTATGTGGGTGTGCCCCCTTGCGCTATAAGGGCCCTTTCGATATTGAGTGCTTTGGGTATCAGTTGATCATATGTTGTCATGCATTGTATTTTCAAATGGAAGGACATGTTGGCATATGGCTTGTTTGATGGCATGTGGCTTCTAGTGTTGTCATTGATGGCAACCTAAGTCATCCCTCCGATCCTCAAATCAGGATTTGCCCATACTGGCAGGAAATGTAGTGAATAGTATTTTACCAGAAAAAAGTATGATGAACAGGGAATCCAGTCAATATATCAATCTGTATGCCTAACCAAATCATAATTTTGAGTTGTGGATCTCCAAGAGAGTTTGTTA
This sequence comes from Sequoia sempervirens, assembly GCA_007258455.2. Lineage (NCBI taxonomy): Eukaryota > Viridiplantae > Streptophyta > Pinopsida > Cupressales > Cupressaceae > Sequoia > Sequoia sempervirens. The sequence goes on from VDFB02168118.1 coordinate 101,040,110, forward strand.
AGCATCTATACTATCTTGTTGTTAAGTTTTGTGATGTTGCATTGATCAATGTATGAGTTAGGAGATTCGGTTGGATGCTTTGGCATGATGTTTTTCTATTTATTTGCTCATTGTGGCCGACCTAGTGAATGTCGCATGTTTTGGATGAATAAGGAGTAATTAATTATTTGTTTCTTGTGTTGGTTATTTTGTTTTGGGTCGTAGCTATAGTCTAGCTGACTTTTGTGGTTGTGCATTAAATTTATTTGTGATTTGAGCCAACCATTGAAGGATATTTCATGTTTTTTTAAAGTTGATATATTTGTTAGTGGATATATATATATATATATATATAT
>VDFB02168118.1:101040544-101059803 GCA_007258455.2 Sequoia sempervirens
TACTTAAAACATCCTACCTACACCTAAACAAAGCATGCATGACCAAGGTTATTTTACAAAAATATCCAACAAACACAGTAGATAAAAGATAATGATCGTTGTCCCATTCCTATCTCTCTAAACCCTTTGTTTGGACATCATCGAGAGGTCCTTGGAATGAGCACAATAAGATAAATCCAAAGAGAAAGATAAAGTAAACAAACAAGTTAATGTTCCTCAATACCGCTAGCCAAGACTAAACTACGGTGATGCTTGATGTTGATGTCCATTGTAGGAAGGATGCATCCTAGGACTTGATGATATTAGATGATTTTGATATGGGACTGATTGGATGATAGGCTATAGATACAAAAAGTTGACCAACTTGTTACTTATTGACTTAGACTTTAGACTTTGACGTTTTGAGTTTTCACTTTCGATCTGCTAGACTTGTTTCTGACTGTTTTACCAAAGGTTGAGGATGACAATTGATTTATTATGAGTAATGTTTTATTGTGGATGAAAGAAAGATGGGGATGGATGGATTTTTTCAAATATTTGGATGTTTTTGAAGTTTTCTGAATTGTTTTGAGGCTATTTTTGGTATTTTTAAGATTTTACAAATGTTTTGATTTTTTGATTTTTTGAATTTTTGAATGTTTTGGGGTTTTCTGAGATTTTGAACAAGAGAATAACCTAAAGACCTATCCTAGGGGCCTTGGGGGATGATCAAAAGATTAGCCTTTCCTATGTTATACATGTAGATACCACATAGTTCGACTGACATAGACTCGATTATTGATGAGGTATGAACAAATGGATTGCCAATTTATTATGACAGACTCCTAAAAGGACTGACCTAAGTGTCTCAGGAGATGATCAAAGATTGAAATTTCCTACATTCAAAGCTCAGAGATGACGTAGTTTGACAAGACGAATCTGTTTTTGAATTTTTGACCTATTTTGGGATTTTGATATGTTTTGAATGTTTTGGGATTTTTTGATTTTGTGAATGTTTTTGGATTTTCTAATTTTTCTGATGCTTTTGGATTTTCTGATTTTGAGATCTCAAGAACATACACGAATCCGATTCGATGAGAACGTGCTCCTAAGATGAAATAATAGACTACTTCGATAGAGGCAAGACAAACTAACCTTGAGAATGGGTCAAGTAGTATTAGGAGAGATCATGACACGAACACAGGACCAAGCTATGATGCAGATGCCGAATGGATGTGTGATGGATGGAGATATGGAATGCGATAGATGATGGAAGCGTGCTGGATGGATGATGCAGGACAATTCGTGAAGATCCTGGTGGATGGAAAGTGCTTATTTACACAAGGAACCTGTTTACCAGGTTTTCACTGAGGTACTTGCCCAAAGTGCCACCGAAGTGGTTTTCACTAGAGGATGATTTTTCTCTTTACTGTTTTTGATCCTTTTGTTTTGGATTTTTTTCTTTTTTTCTTTTTTTGTTGTCATCAAGACACCTAATTGCCAGGTTTTCATCAGGGTAACCATTTTTTTAGGACATTTTTTGATTTTTTGATTTTTTGGTTCTATACCTTACAAGCTTAGGCATAATTTTTTTTGAGATGAGAGCTGTTCATGGGCTTCTGCAGAGGATCGCCTTCTAGTTTTGATAGTTGATATGCCCTTGACTTGTAACTTGCTGTGATGATGAATGGCCCCAACCAGTTGGGCTCAAAGTTTCCTTTTCCATTTGGGTTTGGGACGTTCTTTTGGTTCTCCTTTAGCACAAGTTCTCTGACTTGGAAGGTCCAACTCCTGATCTTCTTGTTATAGCTCCAGTTGAGTCAGTTATAATACACCTATAGATGGTTCAATGCTTCTATACGCCACTCATCTAGTAACTCCAGCTCATTCAGTCTTGATACTCAGTATTCTTCATCCGTGATGGGGTTTTGTAGTGATATTATCAGTGATGGGAGCTTGATCTCGATGGGTAATATGGCCTCTGATCCGTAGACCAAGGAGAAGGGGGTCACACCTGTGGGTGTGCATATGTTGGTTTGATAAGCCTAGAGGGCGAGATTTAGCTGTAGATGCCAGTCACGACCTGCGTCATTGATAGTCTTCTTGAGGATCTTTAGAATGGTTTTATTAGTGGCTTCTGCTTGGCCATTTCCTTGGGGATAATACGAAGTGGAAAAATGATGTTGTATTTTGAATTTGTTGCAAAGGTCACGAACACCCTGATTCTTGAAAGGTGTCCCATTATATGAGATAATAGCTTGGGGAAAACTATATCGACATATTAAATAGTTCAAGATGAACTTTGATATCTGCTTTCTAGTTATGTATGTCATGGGGATGGCTTCCACCCACTTGGTGAAGTACTCAGTGGCGGTAATGATAAACTTGTGGCCACTGGATGAGGTGGGGGTGATTTTTCCAACGAGATCAAGCCCCCACTGCGAAAAGGGCCATGGTGTGACAATAGGATGAAGCTCTTGAGCTAGTGCATGTATGAGGTCCCCATGCTGTTGACATTGTAGACACCTTCTGACGTAGTCATGTGCTTCTTTTTCCATAGTGGGCCAATAATACCCCATCCTCAACAACTTCTTAGCCAAGGTCATACCGCTTGAGTGTGAACCACATATGCCGTTATGTACCTTAGTTAAGGCGGTCAAAGCCTCCTCAACGTTTAAGCAACGTAGTAGGGTTCCATCTATGCTCCTATGGTAAAGGGTATTTCCTAGGATGACAAACAAGGATGCTTTCTTGATAAAGGTTATTTTTAGGCTTGAGGGTAAGTCAGCTGGTAGGACCCCTATTCGTAGGTAGGTGTATACATCATGATACCAGGGATCACATGGACCAATGATTTCACACACAAATTCTGACTCCGATACCTCAAATGCAGGCACAAGAAGCTCCTCTACCAGGAATTCATGCTTTGGGACATTGCGAGGGATATCCAATTATAGCCATGGCATCTGCTGCTCTATTGTTTGCTCTAGGTATTTGCTCAAATGTGATATCAATGAATGATTCCTTAAGACTCTCCACCAATTTCTTGTATGGAGTGGGTTTGTCATCCTTAGTCTAATACTCATCATTCACTTGATTGATTATCAGTTGTGAATCTCCATATACCTTGAGAGCCATGATGTGCCACTGCACTGATATTCTGAGTCCTATGGTTAAAGCCTCATATTATGCTATATTGTTTGTGTAGGGGAATTCCAATTTGTAGGATCTTGGTATGCAATCTCCCTGTGGAGTGATGAAAAAGACCCTGACTCTTGATCCATGCTGTGTGTAGGAACCGTCAAAGTACAACTTCTAGTGGTCTGCTATGTTCAAGTTGAAGATGGATTCATCAGGGAACTCTGAAATTAGTGGATTCTTTGAGTACATTGGTGCTTCTTCCAATTGGTCTGCAATAACTTTCCCTTTAATGGCCTTACGTTCCACATACTCAATGCCATATTCAGATAGGATCATGACCCATTTTTCCATCCTTCTTATGAGCACTACCTTGGAAAGTAGATACTTGAGTGGGTCAATCTTGACAATGAGCTTGATTTTGTGTGTTAACATGTAATGTCTAAACTTCTGTGAGGCAAAACCATTGCTAGACAAGCTTTTTCAATGAAGGAACCCCAATCCTAGCACCTGCAAAACACAATAAACAAACACATAGTTAGATCAAATGCAAGCGAGAATCAAGATTCCCCACGAAATACATTAGCAATGCTCAAAATAGGAAATAAAATTGAAGAACACAATGAAAAAGCAATGAAATCCTAATTAAGCAAGCAAACTCTTGATCCCATGGGGGAATTGGTGCCAAAAAGAAATGAATTCCTAATTAAGTAAGCAAACTCTAGACCCCACGAGGGAATTGGTGCCAATTTGATGTGAAAATTGGCCCTTTCCCAACTCCTATGATGCAATGTTGATGAATGGTGAAGGTTGATCCACTTTGGTGCAGATTCACTTGAGCTCCATGATGAAAAATATGCATAACCTAGCTATAAACTTGATAAAATGGATGAAGATGGATATGCTTGAAGATGAAATTGAGTATAGTAAGTTTACTCAAATTGTGGATGATCAAAATGAGGAGAGAAGCCTCTTATTTATAGAAAGACAAGATGGAGGAATGATCAAAATGAAGCAATGTGGGATCATTCAATACCCAATGAGGAGGAGCCACTTGTCAAGATATGAATGGGAAAAGGATGTGCATATTTTGATGAATGTGCCTATAAATGCAATTAGGTGGGATTTGAAAATAGTGAAATGACATGTAAGAGGGAAAAAAGAATGACTTAAATGCCACATGGCTCAATGCAGAAGGACATGAAAGAAGGAATAAATGTTTTGTTGGAAGGACAAATCCACTTGGATGGATTTCAAATTTGGAAGAATGTTCTCTAAAAGATGCCAAGTTGAGAGAAAATAGAGATTTAATAAATGAAGGGATTAGATGATGTGACTAATTGATTTAGATTTATGGGTTGATTTAAATCAAAAGATGAGAAGAATGTGATTTAGAGACTAATTAAATAAAGATTTTGATTTATTTAATTAACTTAGGGGATGATGTTAGATTAAATCAAACAAGGTTTAATTTATTTAATTTAATAACGGGACTTTAGAGATTTAATCAAATAAAATAAATTATTTAATTAAATAGAGACATAGGGTTAATTAGATCAGATTGATTGATTTAATTAACAAGAGAGAACGACTTAATCAGATAAATGATTATTTATTTAATTAAGGAACGAAGAGTGATGAAAAGCTAAGAGGATGATTCAGGTTGAAATGGTGTTATTTAATCAAGATCAAGTGTGTAATGCCAATCAGTACATTTTACGTGTCTACAAAAAAATTGTTAGTAATTTATGAAAAAAGTTTAATATCTCATGATTTTGGAGGATTGGTGTAAAATATTTTTGCAAGGTCCATGGGGTACTATTCCATGCTTGCACACCAATTTTTGTATGAATCCAAGAACTTTCATTTTTTTCGCCTGTCAGCACTCGATTCGACACTTCTAGAGTACCAATTTGATCACTTTTATTGTGGAAGGGTATTATGAGGGTCATGGAAATTAAATATAAGTTTTTATTACTTCATTAACTATTTATCTATTGCATAATTAATGTGGAGGGCGTTTGGAGCATAAAAAAACAAAAAAAATCAAGATTGTAGGTATTTTAAAATGTCAAGAATAGAGAAAAATGCCTTTGGGAGTAAAGACAACACCTGTAGGAGTTAATGGAGGCTTAAAATATCTCATTTAACATTGAAAAAAATTAGAATATGGATAGCTATACTTGGGGAGAGTGGAGCACCCATTCTGGGGCAATAATTGATAATTTTCAATGCATTTTTGAAGGGTTTTTGAAGAAAAGCGGGGAAAGAAGTTTGTGAGGAATGGGAAGGAGAAAAATAACTCTATAGAGGTATTTGTTGGGGGTTTTGGTTGCAAGTTTGAGCAACTCCAGTGAAGGAAAGAAAAGGCACTAGTGTGTGAGAGGTGTAGAGATTTTGGAGTTGTGTGAAGGTCTGAACAACAACAAAGAGAGCTTTGGAGTAGCAAGAAGAAGCTACAGGAGAAAATTTATGGGGATTTGATTTTAAAAATGTATTGTGCAATTTGTATTTGTATAAATTTGAATGAAATAATTTTTAGATTTGATTTGAAACGGTTTCTCTCTTTGTTTAATCTTTGTTGTTTTGTGAGTTGTGGATTGGGGTGGTTTTTTGTTTGCATCAGATTATATCAATATCATAAATTATTTAGGATATGAGAACATAGTGTTTCAATGCTTAGTCATCTTTCATTGAGTTATGACTATTGATATATATGAAAAAAAAATGGATGTACTGCATAAGTCATAATAAGACTTCTATGATTGATATTGAGCACACTTGTAGCTTTAAAAATAGTTCAAGAATGACATTAACAAAATATTAGTGTACTTTCTCTACTTAAGCACAATTTAGTTTAATGGTAAAATAAGTAATAGATTTTTTACAATCCATCTACAAAACCATGTTAAATATTTGTAATTTTATCCAAAATTTTCCATTTTTAAGAGTAATCACCTCTCAAGGGAGTAGGACCATGCATATTGGGTCACTATTGTCATATAATGTACACAAGGTGGCTCTAACACCCTTCTAAGGATAATAATATCTCCCTCTCTAGGAAAGATATAATCAACCTTATTAATGAGTTTGATGAGATCAAATGGTCAAATTACTATATATCAAGTTACATATATTTATAAGATTTATTATAAAGACCCAAAAAGGTTCCTAACAAAGGATTGTTTAAATCATAAAACTAGCAATTGCACTTCTAGTGTGCAATTGGGTACGCCGAATTTTTGGTTGGAATAGATAATAATTTATGATTTTTATGAAAAAGTGGGAATGGAAATAATTTGATGCAACTGATTGTTTAGCTTAAAGGATATTGTTGTTGACTATTAGTTGTAACACAAGAATTTGTTTGAAACGTATTAAAACAAGACATTTGAAAAAGAAATGGAATTGATTTTACATAAAGGATCAAATTTAGTCATCATTACATTCATAATTTGTATCATAACTTGGTGCATATTTGTATCATATTAATTGTAACACAAGAATTTGTTTGTAACGTATTAAAACAAGACATTGGAAAAAAGAAATGGAATTGCTTTTACATAAAGGATCAAATTTAGTCATCATTACATTGAAATTTGAACCATACACATGTTGTCCATTGGTAAGTCTATGTATTTTTTAGTATAAAATGCATAATGATGACATATGTTGCATTTATAGTTTGAAAAAACTTTGTAAATAGTACACATTGTACATATTTTGTAACAAACACAGTAGCTATATTTATATGGTTGATTTATTTATATAATGGAAACGAAAAAACATATTTTGGAATGGTTGGTGGCTAAGTAACTTTAATATGAAAAATCTTTGGTTTGTTGGGATGTGTAGGTGGAAGCTTTGGAACGGTAACTGTCAATACTCCATCTTGGCAGCTGGCAGAAGTGGCCTCTATATTGTAGTTGTCAGGCAAGGTAAATTTACGTATAAATTTTCAGACCATGAGCTCCATACGGATGAATTTTGCATCGTCCTCCTTTTCCCTTGTTCGTTCTCCACTTATTGTCATTACATTGTCATCCTCTAGATGAACCTGCATGTGGTGAAAGAAAAAGCATCAAATTTGTTACTACAAAAGTTGGCAATGTGTTTTCAATCTGTTTCATTCCCGAATTGTAGAGAAAATGAGGATTTGATAGCTTTAGAAGGGAAATACCTTTATGTCATTGTTTTTAAGGCCTGGCATGTCTATTATGAAGACATAAGAGTTGGGAAACTCTTTGATATCAACAGGTGTGGAAGTCATGGCCTTGCTTTGTAGATTATTTTTGTTTGTTGAGTGGGCACTCTTAGAAGTTGGTGATCTATTATCATGGTACTGCATATTCGTTAAATTTCATAAGCATTTCCATCAATAATTTTCAAATAATAAATTAACTATAAATGCAAAGGAGGGCATGTTACATTTATGATGTTAAATTTATTGAAAGATTTTTTTTTTTGTCTGGTAGTAAAATCTAATCAAAGAATATTAGAAGACCCTTTTTCCCAAAAAAGTAAAAGAGTTAAATAATTTAGATACATACTACTACAATTCCATTTAACACGTCTTTTGTTTCAGAAATATATATACATACTTTGTGTTGTTGGCATCATATAATTTAGAATCACGCATCATTGCATTTGCCAAAATGTTAGTCATAGAGCAGATGTAGAGGAACTGATGGGTTGTAAAGGTTTGTAAATATCTTCACTTTTGTAAATGAGCAATTGGAGGAGTGTGTAGGTAAGGAAGAAGACAAATAAAAGCTTGAAGATAGTAAGAGTAGTAATAGTTGGTAGTTTAGTAAATAACAAAGTGGCATACATGTAGTAGTTGAGATTCCCTTTAATTGTATTAGTTGTTTGAATTTGATAATGCTTGCAAATGAATCTCTTTGTTTATTCTGCGAGCAACATATGGGCTTTTTTGAATGCGTGCATATCGTTGGAATGAGAAGGTTGGGTGGATGCGAAGGCTTTGTAGATCAGGAACTCTGGAAATAGCTGTAAATGTCAGTCCTTGTCGATCTATGTTGCCAATGTCCACTGCGGCCCTTGGAAGTGTAAGTCCTTGTGATTTGTGTATTGTCAATGCCCAAGCCATTTTAAGAGGAATTTGACGGCGAAGTCCTCGGCTGAATGGTGTTATTGGGACATATGTCGAATTGATATGGTCCCAAGGTGGTCCAAGGTAATTTTTGAAATGAACAACAACAAATAATGGTAGTTGAGGTGGTTTTTCACCTTCACTATATACAATATCTTTTACCTGACCAAGTGCACCATTCACGAGTCTTGTGTCAACCCAAATATTTGAACATAACATGACCTCTTGGCCAATAGATAAGAAAGTTTGAGCTTGAAGTTGTTCTTCATTAAGATTTATGTATGTTGACCCTGTTAGTTGCTCTGCAATGGAAAGTGCAACAGGGGTTGCCAAAGACAACAACATACGTTTGTTTTGTAGTGAGACTAATTCATTTGTTGCAAAAAGATGCATGCCAGATAAGAAAGCAGAATTTTCTGTAGAATTGAGTGAGGAACTTGATCGTGACATTAGAATTTTCCAGTTTTCTTCTGTAGGATTTACATTACGTAGATTGTGGAGAAGTGTATGAAATGAAATTTGGGAAGGATCAGTGCCAAGATGTCAAAATTACCACTTTTGTGAAGCTATGCCATAGAGTCCCACCATAGGAGGTAGAAGCGTACATGGGGATATCTTTAATTGGTGGCAGTTGGCCCAAGTCACCAAAGAGTATGATTGAACGCCCTCCAAAGGGCAAGTGGTTGTGGCTGGGGAATGCCTCTCGTAGTCGCATGTCAATTCGTTCTAGCAACTTGGGACCAATGAAGCTCATCTCATCAATTAAAATGTACCTTATAAAGTACATACTCTCTTGGAAGGTTGCAAGTGTTTTCCCATGTAGGGGGGCCATTTCTTTGATTGGAATATGAAGAGAAAAATGGATTGTTGATGCTTGAATATTGAATGCTGCAACACCTGTAGGTGCAAGAAGTAGTAATGGTGTTTGGTGAATTGGAGCTGAGCTCATGAGGGCATTCCTTATTTGTTTAATGAGATGTGACTTTCCAGTTCCTGCAATTCACTATAAACAATATATTGTCAAATTTTCACTATAAACAATATATTGTCTAAATTTTCTTATCCAATTTGTATTTTAAAATCAAAAGTAAATCTTCTCTATTCTAATATCTCAATTTTACTATTGCTCTAACTAATTTGTAAGAGCTATACTTGTATTTATATTACAATAATATGAACTAATTAGTAGGACACTTATTTAGATTGCATTTCTATGCTATATATATTTAGATGTAGAGGGTGTAAGGGATCTCATGAAAGTGTAAGAGGAATTGTTTTTGTGGAACAATGGTTTTTATAAAAAGAAAAAGAAAATAGAATCTTATGTAAGTAAATGGAAGTCTCTATTTTTCAGATTCTAGATTTTAAGATGTTTTTTTGAGATGGGGTTGAGTTTTCCTCTACTTCTCAAAATATTGTTGCAAAATATTATTCATCCTAAAAAAATAATTTTCTATCAATATTTTTGTAGATTTAATTATATAATTGTAAATTTAATTGTTCCTTAATTCCTAAGAATTAATTTTGAAATATTGATAGTTAAATTTGAAACTTTTCTTATTATCACAAATCCGTTTGAAGCTGTTGCATGAATGGTTGTCTAAATTACACAGTAAAAAGATGAAATAAAATGTCCCAGATTTGATGGTACAACAAGTTAAGCATCCATTCAGATACTTGCTAAAGCGGAGAAACATGCCTCAACTTATACTAACAATCTTCCTGCAAATCTTTCAACAGTTCATTGGTATCAATGCCATTATGGTTTATGCGCTTGTGATCTTTTAGACATTATGATTGAAAAATGATGCTTCACTCTACTCTTCAGCTATTACTGGTGTAGTCAATGTGATTGCTACTATAATTTCAATATTCTTAGTTGATAATGTCATTGTCACCATTCTGCTCCCCATTGTGAAGAGGTATCAAGCAACTGTTTTGTGGAGAGATTTTTTTTTCCTATCAGACATCTAGCCTGGGTGTGAAAATAACCTTGTTCTTTGTTGTGGTGTTGTTTTCAAATATTTTCCTATAAATACTCCACTAAATAATGGCATTGCTCCTATAAATACTCTGCCATATTCTTGAATCATCAGTAAAATTTACTTCCCACTAAGAAAACTGCTGATATATATAGAAAGATAGTATGGTAATTAGTGGAGATAATCTTATTTTAGATTTGTATGGTAATCAAAAAATGGATACAAGACGGGGGTTTTTAAATGGAATTCTGCACTACATTTTTATATCAGAATGAATATTAATGAAGAAAATTGAGCCATAGTGTAAGGAGTTTGTTTTATATCTAAATCTTACCTCTAAAATGACTCTGGAACAGAGAACAATGCACTATTGGTTTACAGTGTCTTATTTTAAAGTGGTAAAAAGAAAAAGAAAAACATTATTCCTAACTAACAAAAGGAAAAACTATTTAAATTTGAAATGATTAGCACCTTATGGTTAGAAACATAATTGTGAGTAGATGGCACTAGTGAAGACAAAAGATGTTTCCCACAACTCTGCAAGAAGGTTGTTTTCTCAAACACAAGTGGCCATACGAGCGGGTCGCTCATATGTTGATGGGCTTACTTTGGACTCAACATACGGAAAGCCACTAATGGACCAATCTTGCTTCTATTGGAATTGAAGACGTTGGAAAAATTGTGAATTTGAATCTCAAACTCAACCACGGTTTATCAGTAACAACCAAACAACTGGTTTTTGCTGTACAACATACCTATATTACAAATGATCTATTCACCATCATAGCTATGACAAAAGACATTCTTTAAAATAGGAAATTTGAACAAAAAGATAAATATCCATGCAACCTGAGTAAAACATTTATGTTTTCATGGGGAAAGTATATTAAGAAGAGAAAATAAACATACCAGATTTATTGTTGATTGCTATAGAATTTCTAGTGCATGCTTCTGCAATCCTTCTTTTTAGCAAACTCTGTAGAAAGTTGTTCTCTGTAAATGTAGCTGGTGGTATTTTAATTCATACAATTACAAGTTCTATTTATAGAAAAGATGAGGCGGTGAAAAATGGGTAGCATTTATGGTTCATTTATGGGGTAAAAATATCTCATTCAATCGATTCAATGATTTCGCTGTGAAAATGGTGAAGATAGGAGTAAAAATATCCTAAACCTAATGTTGTAAATGTAGTTATGATTCATTACTTGGGGACAACATTGTGACAGAGGGAAATCTAAATAAATCTATTGCTATACAAGACATATAATCTCTCGCCATTCAAAATATTCAATCAACTTGGCATGAAGACAACTGAAAAGACATTCTCTGAATCTGTATTCTGCACTTAATGTCTACCCAACTTATTAGTAAGCTTATCCATGGAACCTACCATCCTTACAAGACACATTAGGTATGATTCATAGGTGTAGTAAAAATCGATTCCACATAACCAACTGGAGGTTGACCTTAGGTATGATTTTTTCAGATGGCAATCAATGCAAAGCACGAATTTTCAAATAACAGTGAAAACATATAGATCATTCTAGTCTTGACCTCATATGAAGGCGACAATGAAATCTACTTTCGAGCTCTCACAATATTCTTGTTCATTCAATGTGTAATAAAAGGAAGAAAATACACAGGACTATGCTAAACGACTGCAATGATTACAATAGTCTCCAGGATGACCTCAACTGTAGGGCGTAAAAATCAGTTTCGCTCATTTCATAGTGGATATTCCTTCGGTGTAAAAAATAGTATGTAGCACTAAACTAAAGAAAATATAACCATTCCAATGCATATTCATCAACAAATTTTGTACTATATATTCCACTACCTTACAAAAATTGGTGATGTTATAGTCTCCAATTATTAGACTAAGAACCAATTTGTTTGAACCATATAATAGAGTTGGAATATGGAGACACCTAGAGACTCCATGGGAATAATTTTTTTGGATGGTACATAACATAATTTATAGTTATTTGTTTGTTTTATGATAGTTTTAGGTTAGACTACACCCAAAAAATGACCCAAGAAATAATTGAACTTTTTATAAAGTCATTTATGTAATTGAAACATTAAGATTAAACAATCATCCATACTAGGGTTGAGTTTCCTATAATAGCTACAACCTAAGTTGAAGAAAAAAATTCTAAGAATAAATTTTAAACCTTCAATACAATAATGAGATAAAACGAGCGTTGAAATGACACCTAAAACCATAATTTATAGATATCTTGAGGTCACAAAAAATATTATAATAAAATTTGAAATTCATAAATGATACTCTACCATCATCAAATATTATACCCCATTTTATTGATATCATGTTATAATATACATATAGATTAAGACAACCATCACTAGTAATAGATATAGCAATGGCGAGAAAAAACTTAAGATAAGAGACATAGATATCAAGTCTAACCCAAAAATTGACATAGTCATCAAGACGCATAGACAAATCCATATGTATTCATAACCAAAACTTGGCTAAAGCCATGGTAACACTTAATTCATATGAATTTAGGATGACAACATTAAAAAATAGAGGTTAAAACCAATTTTTTTTACAAATTTCTTCAAAAATTTGAGCAATTCACTCTAAAACATTCATCTTCATTTCAACATTGCAACACCATAAAATCTCTCTCTCTCTCTCTTTAGTGTTTAAACTTTACACACATAGATATATATAAAGTTACAATTTCTTGTGTTAAAATAATGGCTCAAGAGCTTCAAGAACTTTGTACCTATTGACCGAGGATTAATGGTGTGGGCCGATTACTCTTGATCCATGATGAATTGAAGCATAATAAAGCCACTAATACTCAATCTAAATAGGATCATCCAAATTGAAAGTTATTAAAACATTTATTTAAACTGAACACTATGAACTATGCAAATAGTTAAATGTCTACTCTAACCCATCTGAAACTTATCCTATTTTGGAATTGGTGTCATGTTGATATGGAACAATGACCCTTTCCCAATCCTGTGATTAGTGAGCTTGTTCCAATCGATTCTATTGAAGAGGATTGATGAAACTATTGTGATATGTGGATGAAAATATGATTTATAGTAAATCAAACATGATGCAAGCTAAATTAACATGATGTAAAAGCTAATCTACCATGATTTTATGCTAAATGATTCGAATATGCAATTTCTAAGCTAATATAAGTGGATTCTAAGCTAAAAGATTTAAACCCTAATTTATAAACAAGCTAAAATGGATGCATGGAAGCCATTAATGGAAGCTTAAAGCTAAAATGCAATTAAAAATGAATTGAAATATGTTAAAACTGAGTAAAGTATGATTGTGAGTGTGAGTGAATTCAACAACATAAGTTTACAATTGAAAGATGGATGATGGAACCATTTGTCTCCAAATAGTGAACTATTTATAGGAAATCAAATGAGGAATGAAGGGTTGAGATAAAAAAGGCTAATCAACAGTCAAGGATGGAGGAAATGGGAGGCATGGATCATGGATTCTCATCAATAGGTGAGAATGCAAGATGATATTTAATCAAGGGTTCTCATTCCTTCCAAACAAACACACTTTTTGACCTATTTAAAAGGTCAAAGGTTAACTTAAGAGGTTTCAAGTTTAGCTTGCTCAAGAAGCCAAGTGAGAATATTCCCTTTTTCAAATGATTGGAGGAGAGAGAATATTCTTTGGAATATTCTCATGGGTGAGGAAAAAGGATACTTAGTTAATTAAAACTAAATTAAATTGTACAAAAGATGAATATTCCCTTGGAATATTCCTTTGCAAGTGGGAGGAATTGGATTAATTAGATAATTGTTAATTAAAAAATGTTAATCATATAATTAGGGGATCTAGAAGAATTTAAAGTGATATTCATTAAATTAAATGATTTAATTAAAGGGGGGAAAGGTGAAATGACATTTAATTAAATAAATTAGGGTTATTTAATTAAATAAGAAGACTTATGGAATTAAATTAAATATTTTGATTTATTTAATTTAATAAGACAAAATGTTAGCATGAAAGGGGATGAATTCATCTAATTAGATTAATTAGATTAATAGATGAAAATGATGCAATTAATTAAATAGGTAGGCTAATTTAATCAATTAAGTGAAAAGAGGATGGGTTTTAGAACGAAATGATGTTAGTTAGCTAATGTGATCCATCGAGGCAGTTTTAAGTGTCTACATTTTTCCCCTCTTTGAAGCAATGTACTTGTTGCATTGGTTCAAAGACTGATGCTAATTTCGATGCTGATTTTGATGTTGATGATGATGTAGAAACAAATATCAATGATCTCTTCAAGATGTTGGTAGCCAAGCTAAAGTTGATTGATTTGATTGATTGATTGATAACATTGTTGAGGGTTCACAACAATGCAAGGATTGTGTTGAATACCACAAGGATTGGTAGGGAAAGATATACCCCAATGATGATTAATTTGATAATTTGATCAAGATTTGCTAGCAAGGATAGGAACAAAGTTTTTTAGATGATTTGATATCGATATGATTGAAAGATGGTTGGTTTCCCCCTCGAGAGATTGATCAAGGAATAAAGTGTTCCGATCGGGCTCACGATAGGTGAAAATCAGACTTATGCTTAAGATGCTTGAGATTTTAGGTTGCTTTTGAATCAAAGAGTTGCAACTTTTCATATTGTTGAGCTGAAGATGATATAGGTGCCCCACTGTGCCCCAATGGAAGAGGGATTGCTGGCGTGCTAGCTCAAATATTGATGCTTGGATAGAAATGCTAGTAAAGATAGAAGAAGATTAAGAAGATAAGATGGATGGGTTGACCATTGATTTTGAGATTGATTCAAAAATTCCAACAAGTCCATGATCCACCGAGACTTTATTAGAGATGGTGATGAGAAATGCATGATGAGGATGATTAATGCACAATGATTTTGCTCATTTCTTGGGATTGGGATTTTTCGTCGTTCCTTATTGTTTGATATAACACATAGATACGATGCATCAAGGTATTAATAACCAAGAGGATGTTGTATCTAGTTTAATGGACTTTGACTCTACAAATAGATAGGATAGTTATTGTTCACATCTTGACATATGGAAACCTCATTGGAATGTAAGTTAGAAGCTTAGAATACATTGGACCAAAGCTACACAATAGTCAACAATGTACTCCAAACAACCTTCCTACACACAACTAAGCAAGTATGCACCAAGATTATGTTACAAGAATACCCACAAGCACAACAAACAAAAGATAATGATCGATGCCCCATTCCTTTCTCTCTAAATATATTTTATAGATAGAAATCATTGAGAGGTCCTCAGAATGGATCATTAAGATAAATCAGAAGAAAAGACCAAAGACAAATAGTCAGTGTTATCTATATCTCTTTGCTAGTTTTAATTTTAGCTAAGGTGATGCCTAATACTGATGTCCATCACAAGAAGGATACATCCTAGGACATGTCGATTAGATGGCTTGATGTAGGATGATGATGCTAATGATAAGCCGTTGATATAAACCTCACCGATGCATTTACCTATGATTTAGACGTTTATATTTTGACACTTAGGTTCACACTTTACAACTTGCTATTCTTGCTTTCTACTTGTTTCACCAAATATTGAGGATGATGATCAATTTATTATGGGTGAAAGTTTATTGTAGGTGAAAGCAAAATGGGATGGATGATTTTGGATTTTTCTAGAATATTTTAATGTTTTTGGTATTTTGAAAATGTTTTGAGGCTGTTTTTGGTCTTTTCAAAAGTTTATGCAAATGTTTTTGTTTTTGGTTATTTGAGGCTATTTAGGGTTTTTCAAGGATATTTTATGTTGTTTATGTCTTTTGAATGTTTTCTAATGTTTTTGGCTTTTTTTTGTTTCAAATGTTTTTGTGTTTTCTGATATTTGAATGTTTTAGGATTTTCTGATATTTCAAATGTTTTTGGTGTTTTCTGAAATATTCGAATGTTTAGGGATTTTTTGAGTTTCGACCAAGAACCTAACCTAAAAGACCTATCCTAGGTGCCTGGGGGGTTGATCAAAGATAAGCCTTGCCTACGTTATACACACAGAGACCACATAGTTTGAGCGACTCAACTTATTGAAGATGAAGATATGAACAGTTGAGGAAATGTCAATTTATTATGACAAACTCCTAAAGGACTGAACTAGGGTGTCTTGTGGGCTCATCGATGATGGAATTTCTTTCATTCAAGGTTAGAGATGATGTAGTTCAACAACAAGGTACTATTTTTGGATTTTTCAATGTTTGACCTTTTTAGGGTTTTTGACATGTTTTGGATTTTGAATTTACAATTTTGTGAATGTTTTTGGATTTTAGCTATACAAGATTTGGATGTTTTTGGATTTTTTGATGAACATTTTACAAATGATTTTGTGATTTTGATGAGATTTTGAGGTAAAAGATACCTAGATCATGACATTGATGTCACGTTGTGAGATATAAGACATGGATCAAAAGTTATTTGAAAACATAGTGCAATAACTTGCCCCTAGTTTCTAGCAATTCTTCATAATGCAATGTATAAGCAAGATAGGTAATGTATATGTGAAGAGTTTGATAGAGTTTTAGCATGCTAGATATAGGCTATGGGACTTCATGAGAGAAAACGGTAAAGAGCTTGTCAAAATTTTTCCATGAGTAGGGTTGAAGTATATGTCGAGTCTTCGTCAAGATCAAGATAAAGTGGAATATCTGGATGAATTTGGATTGGATGGATGGAGGGGACATTAGATTTATCATGACAAGGATGAGATGCTTATGTCTGAGAAGGATCATATAGACACTTGATTCTACTCATGACGCCTATTTTCTAGGTTTTCATCATAGTACTTGCCCAAAGCGCCACCTTAGTGGTTTTCACTGGAGGATGATTTTTATTTTTTACTATTTTCTTGATTTTTTTGATTTTTTGATTTTTAGCCTCATGTTGAACCACCTAGTGGTATTGATGTAGATGCCATTGTCATAATGTGCCAGCGATATATTTCTTGAAAAAGTTGCTTTGCTAAGATACGAGCACTTGAATGCAACCTTGAAGAACTTTGATTTTCCTTGCTGGTACTAGAATAAACCTTGTCTATGTGCACACATTGTGATAAAGTTCCTTCAAAATCCTTATGCTGAAGGGTAGTTGCCAACACACAGTCAATGCAAGAATTAGATATTGTGAATGGAGTGTATGGTGTCATGTATGAAGGAATATGAGATGGATCAATTGATGGTTTGGAACCTTTGACTCTCTAAACTTGGGAAGATGAGAAATGATGGGTGGGAATGGAGGTTTTCATGGAATTAGGACCAACCATTGGATATACTTTGTTCCTTGCTTGAGAAGCTTGCTTTTGTATTTGAGGACTCTTTTGATGATAGATTTCCCTTTTTGATTTTTCCCCAAAATTTCTTTGACTAATGGAGTTTTTGAGGGATGATTTTCTTTATTTTTCTTTGATGTGTCCTTTTTGCTTTACCGGTTCTTTTTCTTTAATGATCTTTGTCTTGATTTGATAGGAATTATTCTTTTTACGTTGGCCCCAATTTTCATATGAGATGATGGGTGAATGCCAAATCAATATACGACTAGTTGTAGCATTGAATTTTTTTTTATCATAAGGATCCTTTGTGCCCCATATGTTGATGTTTGTTGTAGACAAGATTTCCCCCAACGTTGTGAAGGTATTATCAATACCTAATCCTTTGGCTTGATAATGTACCCTCTGATCCATAGCCACTAAATATGACTTTTCATGAACACATGATATTGCTAGGGGTTCCTGCTGGGTAAGTGCAAAAAGATGGGGGGCCAAAAAGGGGGCTTAAGTGGCCACTTTTTTCTGAAATAAGGAAATACTGACCTTGGACGTGAAATTGAGGATAGTTAAACTAAATTTTTTGAGATGCCACAAAAAAAAGGATCGTAGCACTATGAGTCTACTTTTTAAACTACTAATTTATTTTGAAATTGGTTGATATTAAGGGGTTCTAAAGAGGGATGCACAAAAATTGGTGCTTTTTTTTCCAGAAAAAACATAACATAGCAACTTTTGTGTGAACATAGCATGGTGAACTTTTTTTTAGTACTTTTAAAATCACTTCGGTGAGAAATTAGCTAACAGTATGTAGTTGATGCACAATTTTTCTGATAATTTTTTAATGAATATTTGATTTTTTACTAATTTTCAAAGTGGACACTTCCTAAAAAATAGAATTTTGGCCATGCTACCCCTAAAATTTTTGGAAAATAATTGAATTTTTTTATAAAATTTACAGAATGGAGTCTAGTTTCTAAAAATGCATTTTATTTGAAATTTCGATGAACAATTAATTTATAACGAAAAAAACACCAAACACTACTTTTTTCCAAAAAAGAGACACACAAACAAAAAAATTTATAGATGAAAGGCTTAACATTTTCAAAAATTGAAAAAAATTACATCATTGGATAGCTAAGAGATAGCTTAACATTACCCAGGTGTTCGATTTGTTTGACATTGAAACACATGCAAACCTGATGGTGAGCACAAACCCAATTATGTGAAATATTGTAGAATTTGTAGAAACATGTCTTTGGTTGTTGGGAAGGCCCTCCAAGCCTTTGGGTTGGTATTCCAAGAAAAATACCAAGCCTAAGGCTTGGGGATTCCCAAAGCAAGATATAATGTGAGCGCATTATAATGCACTCGCGTTATATCTTAGTTTTGACATGGTTTTTTTTGTTTGTGTGAGACATGTCTAGCAAGACATAATGTGAGTGTCATATAACATGCTACTCTATTGAATGTATGTTTATATATTTGTATGTTTGTATGTACATGTATGCTTGTATGTCATATATGTATGTATGTATGCATGCTTGTATGTATGTATGTATGTATGTCTATATGTATGTATGTATGCCTATACGTATGTAATATTGTATCTACATATGTACATGTATGCTTGTATGTATGTAGGATTGTATGTACATATGTATTATGCTTGTATGTATGTATTTATGTATGTCTTTAGAGGGAGGGAGATTTTTAAGAGAGAGAGAGTTG
>VDFB02168118.1:101059903-101084388 GCA_007258455.2 Sequoia sempervirens
TCCTCAACCCTCTACCCTATACATTGCATCCTTAATCCTCATATATCTCTATCCCTCCCTCCTTTTCTCTCCTTCTCTCTATATCAATTCTCCCTCCATATCTCCCTCCATCTATCCCTCCCTCTCTACCCTAATACCTCAACCCTAAACCTTCAACCCTTAAACAATTAAACACTCAAGCCTAAACCTCAACCCTTAAACCCTCTACCCTCTACCCTATATCCTCAACCCAATACCCTTAACCCTCAACCCTAATCCCTCAATCCTTAAATCCTTAAACCCAAGTAAACACTCTACCCTAATCCCTTAACCCTCAACCCTCAACCCTTAATACCTCAACCCTTAAACCCTCAACCCTCAATCCTCTACCCTCAACACCTAACCCTCTAACCTTAACCCCTCAACCCTTATACCCTCTACCCTATTCATTGGACCCTTAACCCTAATCACTCAACCCTATACCCTCAATCCTCTATCCTCAACCTTAAATCCTCAACCCTCAACCCTTAAACCCTCTACCCTCTACCCTATACATTAAACCCTCAACTCTCAATTCTCAACCCTCAACCCTTAATCCTTCAACCCTCATCCCTTAAACCCTAAACCCTCAACCCTTATGCCATCTACCCTATAGATTGGACCTTTAACCCTAATACTTCAATCATATACCCTCAAAACTATACCCTAAACCCTCCACCATCAACCCTAAACCCTCAACCCTAAACCATTTAACCCTAAGCCCTTAAACCTTCTACCCTCTACCCTCAATCCAATACCCTCTACCCTCAACCCTAATCCCTCAACCCTATACCCTCAACCTAATACCATAAAGCATCAACCCTATAGGTCCTCCACCATAATCCCTCAACCCTATACCCTGAAACCCTATCCATTTCTATCTATCCATCTCATCTATCTCTCCCTCCCTCTCTCCTACCCTCTCTAATTGTATTTATCTACGCTTTCCCTCTTTCTACATACCTATCACTCAATCAATCCCTACCACTCTCTCTCACTCTCTCTATCCATCTCTCTCTATCTCCCTCCCACTACCTCTCCATCACTCCCTCTCTCCCTGTCTCTCAAGTCTCTCCCTCCCACCCCCTCTCTCTTAGGTCTATCCCTTTGGAACCCTACCTAGGTAACTCTCTCTTTCTATCTTCCCCCCTCTCTTTATGTATCCCTCCCACCCTACCTAGATAAGTCCCTCTCACTCCACACCCCTCTCTCTCCCTCTCTCTTAGGTCACTCCCTCCCACACCCTCTCCCTATCTTAGGTATCTCACTCTCACACTCCCTCTCTCTCTCCCACTCCCTCTCTCTCACACTCCCTCTCACTACCTATCTCTTAAGTCTCTCCCTCTAGTACCCTACCTATATAACTATCTCTTTCTCTCTCCCTCTCTTTCAATTCTCTCTCTCCCACCCTCTCTCTCTCTCTCTCTCTCTCTCCCTCTATCCATCCCACCCTACCTAGATAATTCCCTCTCATGCCAACCTATTCTATCCCACTATCTCTCTCTTAGTCTCTCCCTTCCACCCCCTCTCCCTCTCTCAAGACTCTCTTTCACTACCTATCTACCTCTCTCTATCTCTCTCAGGTCTCTCCTCCCCGTCTCGCTCCCATCCTACCTAGACAACTCTATCTCTCTTAAAATTATCCCTCCCTCTAAAGACATACATAAATACATACTTACATACATACAAGCATAATACATATGTACATACAATCCTACATACATACAAGCATACATGTACACATATGTACATATAATCTTACATACATATGCACATACATACATACAAGCATGCATACATACATACATACATACATAACATACAAGCATACATGTACATACAAACATACAAATATATAAACATACATTCAATAATGTAGAATTTAACATAAAGGAAAAAATAACGCAAGCGCATTATAATGTGCTCACGTTATGTTTTGCTAGACATGTCCCGTAAAAATGAAAAAACCATGCAAAACTAAGATATAACATGAGCGCATTATAATGTTCTCACATTATATTTTTCTTTGGGAATCCCAAGCCTTGGGCTTGGTATTTGCATTGGAATACCAACCCAAAGGCTTGGAGGAACTTCCCAATGACTAGAGACGTGTTTTTGCAAATTCTACAATGTTTCACATAATCAAGTTTGTGCCCACTGTTTGAATTGCATGTGTTTCAATGTCAAACAAATCAAACACTTGGGTAATGTTAGGCTCCCTCTTAGCTATCCAATGATGTAATTTTTTCACTTTTTTACAATGTTAAGCCTTTGATCTATAATTTATTTTGTTTGTGTGTCTCTTTTTTGGAAAAAACCAGTGTTTGGTTTTTTTTCATTATAAATTAACCGTTCATCGAAATTTCAAATAAATTACATTTTAAGAAACTAGACTCCATTCTACAAATATTTTTTTTTAAAAATTCAATTAGTTTCCAAAATTTGTAGGGGTAGCATGACCAAATTCTATTTTTCAAGAAGTGTCTACTTTGAAAATTACTAAAAAATCAAATATTCATTAAAAAGTTATAAGAAAAATCACACATCAACTACTAATTTCTCACTAAAGAGATTTTAAAGATACATAAAAAAAGTTCACAGTGTTACATTCCCAAAAAAGTTTCTATGTTATTTTTTTCTAAAAAAAGAACACCAATTTTTTTGGGCCCCTCTTTTAAACCCCTTAATCTCAACCATTTTAAAAATAAATTGGTAGTTTATAAAGTAGAATTGGAGCACTACAATCCTTGTTTTTGTTGCATCTCAAAATTTTGAGTGTAACTATCCTCAATTTCATATCCAAGGTCAGTATTTCCTAATTTTAGAAAAAAAGTGGCCACTTAAGCCCCCTTTCTGGCCTGCCATATTTTGTAGTTACCCATATGCATGTTGGCATCAATGAAAAAGGGGGATATTATTGGAAGTAAGGGGAAGACTGTTGGAAGTTTTTCATTTTTGATGTTGTTTAGTAACATGAGCATGAGGTGCATATACTTTATGGATCCAGTGTTTTCATTGATGTAAACATTGTTATGATCATTCTAGCATGGATTGGAAGCATTCTTGAAGAAATTTAGACAAAACAAGTTGATCCAGAAAATATGGTTATATAGGAATTTGGCTAAGTATTCCTCCTGATAGTATTATGGTTTAGTGCATTAGTTTTTGGGTCTGCACTCCATTGCAAGTTGATATATCACTCTACGATTGCAATTATAGGTTTGATATTATTAGTTGCATCTACATTCAAGATTTGATGACTTTTGTGAAGTATTCTAAAAGATACGAATGATAGAGTTCAGCTCTGTATATTACAGTCATTCCTTGTATAGTGTGTCAACATGGGAGGTTCTGCATCTCTTCGGGATAATTACTTTTTTCTACAATAATGAGGATAAGCTATTAGTTGTTGACTGAGTGGGAGTTCAAAGGAATATTGGGTTTTGAAGTCACACATATGGTGAATTGTATGTACATATGAAGGTTTAGTGTTTAGGTCTTATTTTGGGTTGACCTAACATGTTTGATGTTTTGTGGAGGACAAGCAAGTAATTTTTATCTTATATGGGATCTATATTAGGTCTATCTCGACCTATCTTAAGGTGAATTGACTTTTGAATTATGGCATGAGATGTGGATATAATTTTTTGAGGAAGACATGTTTAATTTTGTGTGTTACTTCTAATTAGGCTGACCTAATTGAAGTTGTACTTGATATGGATATATATATATATATATATATATATAGGAGATTAACTTTGGATTTTTGGTGTGTCTTTGTGTGGAATGTGAATGATGATGATGAAGGGATAGAGAGAGAATATTTCATGCGAGTAATGAGAAACATATGACATGTATGGTGATTCACCTACATGTGTGTGATGTGAATGTAATCAGAGTTGAGCAGAGCAAAATATTGTTTTAGATCTCTGTGAAGATTATTTTGTGCTTCATTAGAATTGCAATCCAACATATGATAGATGTTATTGTATCAATTCAAATAGGCTATGTATCCACCCATTCTTTCTATCTTTCTTACTTTCTATGGGTAATGAGTTCACTTGGATAGTGAATCCACCTGATAGTGAGCCTTTCTTTAATATACTATATCTAGATATAATATATTGTGAGCTAACCCTCACCGTGGTTTTTCCCATTTTGGGTTTTCCACGTAAAAATACTAGTGTTCATGTGTCATGTGATTTTGTGGATGTATTCATGTTTGCATTCATTGTTGTAGTTATATTTATTCTAATAATTGGATGGCTTATGTTTAATTGGTTTAAAGGAATACTGATTCAACCCCCCTCTCAGTATTCTAAGTGTTCAAAAAAATTACCTTTGTATTTTCCAATGCTCTTTTTCAATATCCTTATAAAATTTTCTTCTACCTCATCAAGATAGTCTAGATCTGATTCATCGTCCTTCTCCGCTTTGCAAACTTTAAAGGAATTTTCTTTCATTGTAGCATCTTGACCAAAATCTCTCAATTCATATGAAATTAAGGCACCAAAAATTGATCTCTAGATTAATTATCCAAATTTTGAGCTTCCTAAATAACAAAAAAATTATAAGTATAAGTTTTAGGAAGACTTCTTAGTACATATTTCACAACTTTTCTTTCTTCCAGCTTACCACCAAGACCATTGATGTCATTAACAACTTCATCAATTCTAAGCATGTAGGTAGTAATATCTTCATATTTCTACATCCTTAGGGTTTCAAATTTAGCTTTTAATTTATGCATATTTTTTTGCTTGAATTTATTATCTCCTTCATAAATACTCTCTAGCTTTGTCCAAACATCTTTAGTAGATTTCAGACTTATTACTTTTTCAAGTTTAGATTCAGAGAGACCACTCAGAATCACATTCCTTAATTTACCATTGCTCTCATATTCCTTTATTTTATCATCACTTATCAGGCCAACAACAGGCATAGTGTATCCTTTTTCAAATAATTTCCAGACACCAAATCTAAGAGAGAACAAAAAGGACTCCATGGATTGGCCTTCCAGTAAGCATAATTCATTCCATCAAACATAGGATCTTTGATACCCTTCTTTTACACCATCCAAATCTACCTAAGCGATTAAGTTTTATCCAAGGAACCAAAAATATGATACCAATTTTTAGATTCATAGGAAAACTAAGAGGGGGTGAATCAGTTGTATACTTTAAAAAATTAAAACCCTTAATATCTTTTCAAATACTTATCAACCATTAAACCCTTATCATGCATTAGCAGAATGTAAACATATGAAACAGTAATGAAAAAAATCCAAATACATAAGAACACTAGATTTACATGGAAAAACCAAGAAGGGAAAAACCACAGTGAGGATTAGCTCACATATATATGAATTTCAACACCAAATACAATGAGGCTCACTGCCAAGGGATCACTAACTAGAAAGAGAAGAAAGGATCACTATTGAGTCACTCACTGGAAAGAAGAAAGAAGATAGAAGAATAATGTTAAAAAGAGATTCACTATCTCAAGGAAATAGGAGAAATACACCATTGAAAATTTATGCCATCCACAAACTTTGGCTAACTACCTCTAGCAACTTCAAGCACACTGAAAATATAGACCCTTCTGCTCACTGCATTGGAGTCATAAGCATTAAGCTCAATCTTAGATCACCAAACTTAATAAAATGCACATATTTTCACACCTTCTACAGATCCACACTCATCTCCAACAATTTACCTTGCTTACATACCATCCATGACCTAAACAATCAATTAGGTTGGCCTTAATGAAATATATGCACCTAAAATGTGCAACACCAAAATAGGTTGACACCAAACACCTCCATGGTGGAAATAAGTGAAGGAAAACCACACCAAGGGTTAACTAGGGCCCAAATACACATCATGATGCTACTAAAAAAATTTACATTCCACGAGGTACCTCCAAATAGTACTAGCACACCAGGTCAACCAAACATGAACTAACACTACAAGTGACCACATACATGCTTCTCTAGGTCCTGCATACCACAAAAAAAACTTCATGACATCCATACAATATCTCAAAATATTCTAACATCATCAGAATATTCTGTAACTTTGCCACAACCACTTGAAACTAAGAAATCCATTATTCTGTGGAACAAGACACACTGCCACATAATACAACTCACTATCCAACCTTGTGGAACACCTTAGCACATGAAATCTTAAGGGAAGGAATGTTAGATTTCCAGAAATCTGTTGCTAGACAAAAATGCTTCCACACAAGAGAGAAATAATGGCGAGAATGCTTGTTATCAATATGCAAGATTGATTCACGATTAAATTGATACAAATGTACAAGATGAGGCTTGCTTATAAAAGGAAAGCATGCAACAACTAAATCTTATCTTGAGCAAAAAGATAGCTCGATAAGATAAAGATGAGATCCTATAACTTAGGAATTAAAGATTGCCTAAGTAAACTTATGACGATGTAATTAAATAGTTAATTACACCAACAAGGAAGTTATAGATAATATAAGCACATTACCAAATCGAAAATACAAGAAACCTTACCATGGAGAAATGTGGAGTAATCTCATTTCTCCTAGACAACCTTCTTCATAGATAGATAATGTCAAACACAACAACTATTGACATCAATCATCATCACCAACAACTATTGAAATCAATGCCAACACCAACAATTTACTTTCATTACTATATTTATAAAAATAAGAAATAAATTTTAATAACCTAGATAATCTCATAGCTTGGATCCATCCCCAACAATAGTGCCAAATTTTTTATGTGCACCCTTATTACGTAGTGATGAGTTGTAGCTTAGTCATGAACATATAACCAATGGACTAGATCATCCTCTATTAGGAAATCATTAGTAACATGAATTTATATTTAATTATCAACTAGGGACATGTTTTTAAGATGGTGTCAGTATTGTATGTCCAACTGCAAAAGTTTAGGGTAATCTTATGAAGTGTTAACATAGCTAGAAAGTTATTGTTTTGGAAAGGAACCTATTTAAGAAAACATACAAAGTATATATAACAAAATATTGCTACTAGATTAAGGCTATGGGTAAATTATTGCTTCTACAAATTAACAAACAATACTCAATTATAACTATGTGTGATAATATTTATTGATTAAAATACAATACATAAAGAAAATAAACTAGTCACTAATTTAATAACAAAGTAGCATCATACCTCAAGTGGGCTCTTGCTTGCATATCAACACTCTTCTATAAATCATAAGATAACTATCTATTATATTATCCATGCACACTGGATTTAATGATTTAATAATTTAGATGAAATATTTATTCTTGATATTAAAAAAAAAATATAGTAGCTGAAGGAAAATATTATTGTCTCCCCTTCAATTACAAAGTTATGAAATGTATAATAAACTTGACTCTTAAGTAAGTAGGACTCTAAATTCTACTTGTCAATTCATTCCTACAAAGTAGGAAGGGGATTATTTTTAATAAAGACATGAGAAAGAATATTCAAAAGTAAAGTCCTAATTTTAATTTTCTATCAAAGATGAAGAATATGCTTTCATAGGTATATTCAGGAAATGGGAGAGGTATTAGCAATGAACAAAAGAGTTCAAAAATTTGTAGAAAATTCCCGAATATATTTGGCATAAAGTCTTAAATTCCCAACAATGTACAAATGACTCAACTTTAGGCACCAATTCCTTCAATGTAGGTTTATGGTTCTTTAGCTATGGGATACCAACTCCCATGGTTGCATGTCTTTGAATTTGGTTGTGTGAACAGCAAATCTGCAATTTGCTAACACAAGACCAACAAACAATAGTTAATCATGTTAGCAACAAAAATATAGCATTCCCTATGATATTATTAGCTAAATCAAGATGAAACATAAAAATGAAAGTATAAACAAACTAAAGATAACATGCAATAAACTTAAAATAGCTAAACCTTCATACCATAGGGGGATTGATGTTCCTTTGATGTGGAAAGAAGCCCTTTCCTAATCCCTTTGATAAGATCCAATGTTGTAGTTGATTCCAAGCATCTAAGATGATGAAAAAATCTCAAAATGTGATTAAAATGGTGAATACTATGAGTAAAAATGCCTATAGTGAGAATGCTTCAAGTTGTGGATCCATATTGTGTAGAGGAAGCTTCTACTTACAGGACTCAAGGGTTGAAGAATGAGAGAAATTGGTGAATGTGGGATAAAATGGGAGCCAATAGGAATGTGACACTTGTCACAATTCTATTGGATGAGGGTGGAGCACATTTTGGGGAATGTGTAGAGTAAAGGAGATGTAAGAGGAATAAATGAGAATGGTTGAGGATTCAAAAGGCTGTAAAAAGAAGTAAATGAATGTGGTTGAAGATGTGAGAGGATGTAAGAAGTAAATGATTTGTAAGAGGAGTTAATGAATGTGTAAGAGGTTATTTATAACCTTTGGAGGGAAATTGAATGAGGTATTTGGGAGGAGTATTCTTAGGAATATTAGATAATTAAAAGAAATGAATTTCATGTGCAACTTGGGTTGATCATGAGTTGATTTAACTCTTGAGGAGTTAAAATTTGGACGATTTGTTAATGATAATTAGAAAGTGGTTTAGGATTAATTAATTCAGAAATAATTAACTTGGATGGGTTAGGGGATTGTGACATTTGATTTAAATAGTTTGATTTATTTAATCAAAAGAGAGGAGTTGGGGGGATTTAATTAAATGATTTGATTTAATTAAATATGATAAACATTAGTTAGAAGAAAGGTGAATTAATCTAATAAAATTAATTATTTGATTAATAGTAGAAATTGATGAATTTAATTAAATAATGCCGATTATTTAATTGATTGGTTAGTCTGAAGTGATTGAGGAGGAAATGGTGTTAATTTATCAGAATTAGATGCATAATATCAATCAAAATTATTTAAGTTTCTATAGGTTTATTTATTCCTCATTGCTACATATGAGATCAAATACTACACAAGGAACTTATTCATCATAACCATCATAATTTATCATAACATTTCATCAAATATCAAAAGCAATCACACACATTTATGCAAATATCCATCAATGTATATCAATAAATAATTCTAATTATTTATTATTAATTAAAGAGTGTTTAGAAATATCTAAAATGTCATGAAAGTAGCAGTTCATAATTGAGAAAATAGCCCTAGTTAAGAAACAAATTCTATGGTTCATCACTTATTCTATCAAGAAGATGGAGAACAAATATAATAATTGATAACCGTACTTTTCTAATTGGACCTTCTAATCTCAAGAATTTTTGTACTTCCACATATTATTATTGTTAAACAATATACACATTATTATTTATAAAACATTAAATATACAAATCCATAAGTAAATAATTGCTCACTACTATAGAGTAGGAAAAGTGATCCTAGATCCAACTAGTAGAAATTAAATAGGACCAACTTTTTTTCACTTTGACTGTACACATTCAAACACAAACCAACTAGGGTTTAATGATTGGCTACCTACCACAAGGGAGAGCCGATCTCCTAGGGTTTGGTTCTTTTGATTTGTGAAGAGGAGAAATTTGGTGTGTGTTTTAACAAGCCTATTTAACATAAACCCTAGATCTAAAAATATAATTTATCGCATAGAAAAACAAAACTATTGGAACAATTGTAGATTTAGAAAAGGGATACAAAGAGGAACATGTCACTAAAAGTTGATCTTGAATTGGATAGACAAGGGAATGGGCACCCTAGACTAGAGTTGTCACTTTTTGAGATTTGCAAACTTAAAATGGTAGGTTACAATATACTCTATGTTTCTTGTGACCTAGAACTGATGGAACATCCAGATTTGACTTGCACACATGAAAAGAGGGGAAAAGGTTGTGTTGTATAGGGCCTTTGTGATGGAGCACCATGTGAGCCTAGAAGATTCAGGCGTCACCCAAAAATGTTGATTTTACCTTATGATATGACACTGCTTATGAATATAGTGTCGCCTTTATGAAAACATAGAGTGCCAACTTTGTAAAAGTTGGCTCACCTTTTCTTTTGAGGGATTTTTAATTTTTGAAATTGCACTAGGCTGATTAAATTTGAAGGCGTGGGAATTTTGAATGCAATAGTTCCTTCAAGTGCTCCACTTGAAGGAGCACAGAGGTTAGATATTGCACCGAGTGAGGCACTTGAGTGATCATGCTCTATTTTTCCTAGGTTTGATCAGAATTGGCCATGTGGCATAGATGCCTGTAGTTTAGATGCATCTGGATATGATGACAACACTCATTGAGAGATGGTGGAGTGAGACATCATCGTTCCATTTACCGATGGGGAGCATAGTCACATTAGACGACATATGGAAGATTCTACAAATTCCTATACATGGTGAGCAGATTATATACAACATCGAGGCCGATGGTGATGCCATTTTTTAGTTGTTCGGGGTTGGTCAATATGAGGTGGATAGTGGGTGGCTCAACCTAGATTGGTATGAGGAGATTTCCCTAGATTTGACACTATTTTTCAACAGATTGGTTTTGGGAGTCCTATTTCCTGACAGACAAGCATGGGGATGCAACGTTGGATGGGGCATCATTTGGTCCCGTATGATGGAGTAGATGACCATCTATGCCTAGGGTCCACTTGTCCTAGCTTCATTATATCATGACATGCACTAGGTTGTATATTATGGGGCCCACAACATTGGAGTGGGAGTGACGCTACTTCATGTTTGGGCCTATGAGCACATAGTGGTATTGAGGCCCACTATTGTAGATGTTCAGATAGATTGTGATGATCCTGTGATCTACAGATATGGGGGGATGACTACCCTACATTACATAGGTATTATAGGAATCTTGCACTAGAGGTGGGTTATCGACGAGATGAAAGTTTTCTAATGGAGGCATTGACTCCATTTCCATAGGTGGCATGACGATGATGAGTAGTTGTTCTATTACTGCCATACTAGGTATATGCAGGGACAAGAGCACCACATGATTGACTAGTATCTCCTTGACAGGCTTGATCGACAGTTCAAAGAGGTGTAGGATGAACCTAATTTAGCTTACAAAGCCATATTTTCTAGATGTGCTCAAGAGACAGCCTGGGGGTAGTGGTTCCAACCTTGATTAGCTATTGATGACTTCAGATAGTTGGTCATACAGCCGTGGGTGTACTTTGATGGTCCTGTAGATGCAAGAACTACACAGGATTATGATGCCAAATGGCAGGCTCATGCTCCTATCAGATTGAAATTACTGATTGTGCTAGTAGTGGGAAAAGGATGGGTTAGAGGCCCTCGGATTGGATAGGTTCCACTGTAGCCCCCCCATTAGCCACAGGATGGTTGGGATGGACATGACAGGCATGAAAGACATGATGGGAATGATGGATAGGTGCTGCCCTTAATATCGCTTGTGAGATAGAGGGCACCACAACAACCACCCCAACAACCCCCTCAGTAGCCTCCATAGTAGGACCCACCAGGTCCCAATCCTAGGGATGCACAGATAGCAGTGCTGTAGGCATAGGTGTAGCTTTTGACAAGGTAGGTATAGTAGGTGCAGACTCAAATTCAAGCCTTGAACCAGGAGGGGGATTAGATGAGATGGGAGGTGATGCAAGAGTGCCAGATGAGGTAGGATTCTGACCTTAGTTTGGCACTTAAGACAAGGCACAAACAACAACTGGAGGTAGTAGCACAACAAGCGTAGGGATAGGCCACAATCCCCATAGAGATGTACGGGTAGGCCATGAAGGAGGCCTCATATTATAAGACTTTGTATTATATAACCTATCCACCAAGAGCTATATTTCTCCCATATTAGCTAGGTTATGTTGAGTAGGTCTTGTGGGGGGGCTTCAAGCAGACCATTAGGGTCCCATCATCAGAGCCAGGGAAGCCATCATGTAGCGATCGACAAAGCAAGGGGAGCTCAAGGCACCAATAGTTCCTAGAAACTTATTTGATGTACACTTGATTTATGATGTATATACATTCATTAGATGAGTTTTGGTTAACCTCTTGTATATTCTGTATGATGACATTATATATCTAATTCCGATTGTATCATGACATTCAAATTTTTTGATATATATGAGATGGCTCCGATGTGATTTATATAATGTGATGTTATTTATTTTACCTTATGCGTTATGGATGTATGAATGCATTATGGATGGATGTAATTAATGATTATGCTGTGATGTTTTATGTTTTATGATGTGATGTATGTGATGCTATTGATGTATGATTTGAATGCATATGTAATGTATGATGGATCTATTTGTATGGATACATTTATATGGTTATGAAATGGATGATAATGCATATGTGATGTCATGAGATTCTTAGAATAACAAATCTATATTATGCTGATGATAATGTATGTGAGATGGATGTAATGCAATGTTAATTTATTTTCAGTATCTTTTCCATATGATGTATGATGATGCAAGATGTATGCATGAATGATGCAAGAATGTGATGATTTTAAGATGGTTAGAATAGAAAATATATATTATGTAAACACCTTAAATGAAATGCATGGATGATGTTTCCTATTATGATGATATGGATGCAAGATGCTAACAATTTGTGGATGTAAGATGGATGCAGATATATTTTGTTTAAATGTCATGATACCATGTTAGTATGTGGAGAAGATAGAAGAAAGATAGGGATCAACCCTTGATTTTGAGATGATGCAGAAGTCTATCAAGTCTATGAGTTGTTGAGACTTTATTAGATATGAGTGATAGTGATGATGATTTGTTGCTTATTAGGGACTGGGTAACACACATAGATACAATGCATCAAAGTACAGACAACTAGGATGGTGTGGTATCTAGTGCAATCGAATTTGACTCAACAAATAGATATGAGTATCCTTGTTCAGACTTGACATACAAAAATTTGTTAGAGTGTAGTTCAAAAATTTCAAACAGCTCAGACCAAAACATAGAAAGGAAAAACCTCTCAATGTAATATATAGTCAATATGGCATCCAAAAAATCTTCCCTACAAATCAAACAAAATTAGTATGACCAAGGTTATATTACAAGAATATCCAACAAACACAACAACAAAGATAATGATCAATGCCCCCATTCCTTTCTCTCTAAATTGTTTTGATTCGACATCATAGAGAGGTCATTGGAATGAGTGCAATAAGATAAATCAGAAGAAAAGATCTAGTAAACAAACATGATAATGTTATTCATGCCTCTAGCTAGGACTAAATTACAGTTCAATGTCTAATGTTGATGTCCATTGTAGGAAGGATACATCCTAGGACATGATGTTATCAGGTGATTTTGAGACGAACGAGGGGTAAACCCACATAAATGGTTTAAAATTCTAGTGAGGAAGGAAAATTACAAAAGCTCTCCTATGATTTTTTTTTTCTTTTTAGGGGTTCACACAAATTGAGGTGTTCAAATGGACCCAAAAGGGGTTCAAATGGACCCTGGTTCAAGCGAACCATATTAAATGAAGGGATTCATTTTCTTACATTTTTTAATGACAAAAACAATGGAAAAGAGGGGGTTCGATTGAACCTAGGTTCGAGTGAACCTCCAAGGAGGGTTCGCTCAAACCTGGGTTCATTCGAACCCCCCTTGTCCCCCATTGTCCCCCCTTGTCCCCCTCTGGCACCAAATTTCTGCAGAATTTTTCCCTTCAAAGCTTGAGTTGAGGTTGAAAATGGAGAAGAATTCACAGACCCAACTAGATGATGGTAGTCCTTGAAACGAGATATCCATCGAATATAATTTTAATATGTTTTGGTTTTATTATGTATTTTCTTTGTAAGTTTGATTAAACATAGGTTTTTCATTGAAAATCAAGCTCTCTATTCTGCACACATGGAAAATTAATAGATTATGAAAATAAAATTATGAAAAATATGTGTAGGCTAGGTATTGATGTCCTTGATCTAGTAAAAAAAAAGAATTTTGATACATACAAAAAAAATGAATTGCCTATGTCTGAATTGTAATTGGTTTGACTTCGAAACTTGGTTAAGGAAAAAATATTCAATAAAACACTATGAAACCAAATGAACTGGTTATATATCATAGTTACAAATCTAAATTAAAAAAAAAGAAGAATTTTAACATTCATAGAAAAAAAATTATGTTGTATACGGTGAGCATCACTCCTTAAAAATGGTGTTTACTGATAAAAACTAGTTTTCGAAGGAGATGGAAAATGAAGTGCAATCTGATTCCAAAAATTTTGAAAAAAAATGTTTAGAATCTATAGATAAAATTCCACAAATCACTAGTTTGCATCATCTTCAAATTCCTCATGGTTTAGCCGCTATAGGTGCCTGAAAGTGAAGATTTAGTTATAAAAAATCAATTTAGTGTCTAGTTTGGCCACAAATGGTAAACTAGTATTGTGAGATCACCACGAGATGATGGGCTAGTGATACCAAGATTTGACCAACTTGTTTACCTATTGACCTAGACTTAAAACCTTGATGTTTTAAGTTCACACTTTCAATTTGCTATACTTTTTTCCAATTGTTTTGCTGAAGGTTGGAGATGATGATTGATTTATTGTGAGTGAATGTTTATTGCAGGTGAAAGCAAAATGGGACGGGTGATTTTGGGTTTTTTGAATGTGTTTGGTATTTTGAAATGTTTTGAAGTTGTTTTGGGATTTTCAAGGTGTTTACAAATGTTTTGATTTTCAAATTTTATAATGTTTTTATGTTTTTCAAGATTTTGAACAAGAACCTAACCTAAGGACCTATCCTACGGGCCTCAGGGGTTGATCAAAGATTAGCCTTTCCTACGTTATACACGCAGAGACCACGTAGTTCGACTAACACATACTCTTTTATTGATGAAATATGAAAAATTGGATTGCTAGTTTATTATGATGGACTCTTAAGGATTGGCCTAATGTGTCTCAAAGGCTAATCAATGGTTAGCCTTGCTTACATTCAAGCTTAGAGACCCGTAGTTTGACATGACAACTATGTTTTTTACTTTTTTTTGTTT
The DNA here is from genome assembly GCA_007258455.2 of Sequoia sempervirens. NCBI lineage: Eukaryota > Viridiplantae > Streptophyta > Pinopsida > Cupressales > Cupressaceae > Sequoia > Sequoia sempervirens. Next base: position 101,074,905 of record VDFB02168118.1, read on the forward strand.
TCAACCTATTTTTGGATTTTTGATATGTTTTGGATGTTTTTTGATTTTCTCGATGTTTTGAGGAAGATTCAAAGAAATACACAAATACGATCCGATGTAGGTATAAGGACATGCCCCCAACATGATGCGGTAGACTACCTCGATATAGGCAGGACAAGTTGACCTTACAAGTATACCAAGTAGTACTAAGATGGAACATGATATTGACACATGATCAAGCTATGATGCAGATGTGGATGGGTGAATGTGATGGAAAGCGATGTGGAACAAGCTAAAGAATCTATGGTGGATAGAAAGTGCTCTATTTACACAAGGTGCCTGATTTCCAGGTTTTCACCAAGGTACTTTCCCAAAGTGCCACCAAAGTGGTTTTCACTAGAGGATGATTTTTTTCTTTACTGTTTTCAATCCTTTTTCTAATTTTTCTGGATTTTTATATTTTTGTATTTTTGGATTTATACCTTGCAAGCTTAGGCATAATTTTTTTTGAGATGGGAGCTATTAATGGGAACATGTAAGGGCTTTCCTTTAGGTGTGGATAACTAATATTCCCTTGACTTGTAGCTTGCCATGAAGACAAATGGTCCCAACCAGTTGGGTTCAAATTTTCCTTTGTTGTCTAGATTCGGTACATTCTTTTGATTTTGTTTCAACATGAGCTCTCTGACTTGGAAGGTCCATCTTTTGATCATTTTATTATAGTTCTGTTTGAGGTGGTTCTGGTACACCTGTAGATGGTTCAAAGCATCCATGCACTTCTAATCCAATAGTACTAGCTCATTCAACCATGACACTTGATATTCCTTATAGTAATGAGATTCTACAATGATATTCTTAGGGATGGAAGCTTGATCTCAATGGGCAGGATGACTTCTAATCTATAGACCAGGGAGAAGGGGGTTGCACCTATAGGCATGCAAATACTCATTCGATAGGCCCATCGGGCAGGGTTGAACTATAGGTGTCTGTCACAACCAGCTTCATTGATTATTTTCTTTAGGATTTTTAGGATGGTCTTATTAGAAGCCTCAACCTAGTCATTACCTTGGGGGTAATATGGGGTGGAGAAGTGATGTTGGATATTGAATTTTTGGTATAGCTCACGAACATCCTAGTTTTTGAAGGGTGTTTCATTATTAGAGATAAGGGCTTGTGGAACACCGTAATGAAAAATGAGGTAGTTCAAGATGAATTTGGAAATTTTCTTCCCTATGATATAGGTCAATGGAATGGCTTCTACCCACTTTGTGAAGTATTCCGTGGCAATGATAATGAACTTGTGTCCATTAGATGAGGTGGGTGTGATTTTGTCGATGAGATCGAGCCCCCATTGTGAAAAGGGCCAAGGTGTTATAATTGGTTGGAGGTCCTGAGCTAGTGCATGGATGAGGTCCCCATGCATTTTTAGACATAATTGTGAGCCTCCTTCTCCATGGTAGGCTAGTATTACCCCATCCTCAACAGTTTCTTGGCCAAGGTCATACCACTAGAATGCGAACCATAAATACCATTGTGTACCTTTGTTAAGGCAGTCAAAGCTTCCTTGGGGTTAAGGCATCACAATAGGGTTCCTTCGATACTCCTACGATAAAGGGTGCCACCTAAGATGATGAAGTAGGATGAATTTTTAATGAATTTTCTCTTGAGGTTTGGGGAGATGTTGGTAGGGGGGACTCCTATTTTCAAGTAGGTGAACATGTCATGGTACCAAGGATCACCGAGACCAATGATTTAACACATGAACTTAGAGTCTAGTACCTCAAAAGATGGTACGAGAAGCCACTCTACAAGGAATTCATGTTTATGGAAATTTCATGGGATATCTAACAATGATCCAATTATAGCCATAGCATAAAATATTCTATTGTTTACCCTTGGTATCTACTCAAATGTTATGTTGATGAAAAACTCCTTGAAATCCTCCACCAACTTCTTGTATGTGGTAATTTTTTCATCCTTAGTTTAATATTCATCATTGACTTGGTTGATAATCAATTGCGATTCCCCATAAACTTTGAGTGCCATGATTTTCCATTGTACTACAATTCATAGTCCCATGACAAGAGCTTTGTACTCCCCAATGTTATTGGTGCAAGGGAAAGACAACATGTATGATTTCGGGATATAATCCCCTTGCGGTGTGATGAAGAGGACTCCTGCTCCTGCCCCATTCTAGGTATATGATCCGTCAAAGTACACATTCCAATGGTATGATACACTAAGGTTGAAGATTGATTCATTTGGGAACTCTAATACTAGTGGGTTCTCAAAATATATAGGTGCTTTAGCCAATTGATCTGCAATTACTTTTCCCTTGATGGCTTTTCGTTCCACATGTTCTATGTCATATTCTATCAAGATCATGACTCACTTAGCCATTCGTCCTGTGAGCATTGATTTATAAAGTAGATACTTGAGGGGGTCTACCTTGGCGATGGGCTTGATCTAATAAGACAACATATAGTTCCTAAATTTTTGTGAGGCAAAAACTACTGCAAGGAAAGCCTTCTCAATGAACATGTAGTTTAGCTCATGTCGCACCAAGATTCTACTGATATAGTAAATGGCTCTCTCTTTCCTTGTTTCATCATGTTGAGCTAGAAGAGCCCCAAGTGCTTCCATCATAGCTAATATGTAGAGAATCAATAGTTTGTTTTGGATTGGTGGCATGAGGACTAGTGGTGTCAGCAAGTATTCCTTGATTTGATTGAATGCCTGATCACATTTCTCATCCCATTTGTATGCTACCCCCTTGTGGAGTAGATGAGAGTATGGGATGGTTTTATCTACTAACTGTGCTATGAATTTGTGGATTGATTGAAGCCTTCCTTGCAAACTCCTCAATTGTTTTAGTGTTCATGGTGCTTCCAAGTCAAGGATTTCTTTGACTTTTGTAGGGTCTATCTTGATTCCCTTCATTGATACAATATATCCTAGGATATTTCATGATTGCACACCAAGACATGCTTCTTGGGATTAAGTTGTACCTTATATTCTGCCAAACTATCAAATATTGGGCCCAACATTGATATGTGGTCTTGACATTTTCTTGATTTGGATAGTATGTCATCCACATAGTCCTCTATGAACTTTTGGATCATGTAATGAAATATTAGAGTGTATGTGGCTCCAACATTCTTTAACCTGAATGGAATCATATTCCAACAATAGATGCCCCATGGACAGGTGAAGGCTATTTTATGTTGGTCATCTTTTGCAATCATAATCTGGTTGTATCTTGAAAACTTGTCCATCAATGATAGCATTTCGTGCCCCACCATAAGATCTATAATCATGTCTATGTTAGGAAGAGGGAAATCATCCTTAGGGCATGCTTTGTTCAGGTCCTTGAAGTCAGTATAGATTTAGATTCCCCTAGTGGGCTTGGAAATAGGTACAAGGTTGGAAATCCATTCTGGATAATCAATGGGTCTTATGAAACCTGCATCAAGGAGTTTCTGTAGCTTAAGTTTGACCAATAAGGAAATCTACAGATGCATCTTTCTCAATTTCTATCTTACTAGTTTCGCCTCTGGATAGACTACTAGATGATGGAGTACTACCTCTGGATCAAGGTGTGGCATGCTGGCATATGTCCACGCAAAACTAACTTTCCTTTCTTTTAGAAATGCAACTAGATTTTCTTGTTCCTCGATCAAAAGTGACTCAACATAGAAAATGATGTGTGGGGTTTCTTTAGTTCCCAAACTCACTGGGTTTCTTTTTTATACCAGTACTACTAATTTTTACTGATGGATGGCACTAAGGGGAAGATTGAATCCCTCATCCTTTGGCACCTCATAGAGGTTTTCACCATTGGATACATCCTTTATTTTTACTATTTTTGGATCAAAAAGTGCCACAGTGTGGTTTTCACTTAGAGATCTAGATGTTACTCTTAGATTTTCAATTTTGTGACTAAGAGATTCAATTGTTTCCCCATAGTATGCATGCATGTCCAACTTTATGTTGAACCTTGCTTTATGATCTCCATATGGTAGAGTATCCCTTAGTCCCATGAATTCTGAGAGAGCCTCATCATTTTCAAATGTATCTAAGATCAATGGTCCACATTGGTCACAATCGATGAGTTGAGCGTAAATGTGTTTTAGTTTAGTGGCTTGGGTATTTGACTTGAAAGACATGGTGGTGATCATAAAAAGAGATGAATCCTCAAATAACATCGGTAGGTTAGAGATGGGATCCTGAAAGGGACTACAAAGCAATATAGGTATCGATGGGGAAGCTTTGACTGGTTTAATAGAAGCACCTTTTCCAAGCATGGTTAGCTTCATAGGGGTACATCCAAGGCCAAGATTCTTAGGCTGCTTCTTAGGAATGATGGGATCAAACAAGCCATTCTCATTTTTCCTGAGCTTCTCATTTTTGTTGTAGCCCCATCCAAACATTGATTGTAGATCTTTTTTGTTTTCTTCCATGGGAAGATCTGGTATAGGTATTTCATCTTGATATAGCAGGCTTGATACATCTTTCTCATCTACCACCTCTTTTCTTAGGTCTCCCCACTTTTTGAAGGTGGTGGCTTCTGCTTTGAAGGTATGAGATATTGTGTCGATTGGTTTTGGATTTCCATGAGATCTAGGAGATTGAGGTAACTCTCTTATCACAAAGCCACTCTTTTTCATTTTATATTCCCCACACCCATTATCTTGGATTATAGTTTTGACATCTAGGATGTTCTGAATGGTAGGTGTATTTGTCTTAGAAGTGGAGGCCAAAGTTGATGGGTCAATGTATGGGGATGTGGGTTCCTCATCTTTTTTCAAAACTTGGGGAATCTTGTAATACTTGGCCTCTAGATTTTTGCAAAAATAGAATGGCTCGGGGTCACCATGGATCATGAATTATTGGTTTTGGTAGGGGAATTTAACACATTGGTGGAAAGTGGATGTGACAACTTGCATCCCATGGATCCATGGACACCCTAGGAGAATATTGTAGGGGAGTTTAAGGTCAAGGACCTGGCAAGTAGTTTCTATGATTGCTGGCCCTACTTGGATAGGGAGTTAAATGGTGCCTTGGGATAGCTATTCTTGATCATCATAAGCCTTGATGGTGATACATTTTCCTTTTTTGATGACATCTTCTAAGAATCCCAAATTCTTTATTAGCTGCAGGGTACAAATATTCAAACCTGCAACCCCATCCACCAAGACTCTTTTGAATTTTTTTTTATGGACTAAGACTACAAGATGAAGTGCATGATTATGAGATGGTTGGGTTGGGAGATCATGCTCAAAAAAGGTAAGGAGGTGTGGTGTAGTGATATGTTTGACGATAGCTTGAAATTGGTCTACATCAAGGTTTATGGGAATGGAGGATGTGACCAATGCCTTCTCTAGGATGTCCCTATGTGCAGGCGATATTTTAAGCAATTCCATGATGGAGATCTAGGTGGGGGTTATTTTTAGTTGTTCTAAGATGCTATAACCACTAGGGTTTGATTTCAGATTGGCAGGTGGTGCTTTGGGTGGTGGTCAAGGTCCTGGGATAGAAATTTACTGCACTTGCGATGATGATCTGATAATGATATTATTAATCAATGGTCATGTAGATATCGATTCGCGTCGGTGGCTCTTCGCCCGCCCATTATCACCTTTAATCCATATCGGTAATCGGTATCATGTGCGGATCTGGTATAGTTGATTGATGTCGCCGTCGATGCGTGATGCCGTTAGTGTCGCTGGTATTAGTGTGTTCGTCGCTGGCCAGTGGGATTCCAGTGGACAGTTGAACGGCATTTGTTGTTCGATTGATGGACGTGGTTGGTGGTTGGTGACCATTGTTCGCCAGTGGCCATTGTTCGTGGCTCAGGGTTTTGTCATTGTAACTTGTTGATGGTCGATTGTCTTGGTATGTGGGTGTGCCCCCTTGCGCTATAAGGGCCCTTTCGATATTGAGTGCTTTGGGTATCAGTTGATCATATGTTGTCATGCATTGTATTTTCAAATGGAAGGACATGTTGGCATATGGCTTGTTTGATGGCATGTGGCTTCTAGTGTTGTCATTGATGGCAACCTAAGTCATCCCTCCGATCCTCAAATCAGGATTTGCCCATACTGGCAGGAAATGTAGTGAATAGTATTTTACCAGAAAAAAGTATGATGAACAGGGAATCCAGTCAATATATCAATCTGTATGCCTAACCAAATCATAATTTTGAGTTGTGGATCTCCAAGAGAGTTTGTTAAGCATCTATACTATCTTGTTGTTAAGTTTTGTGATGTTGCATTGATCAATGTATGAGTTAGGAGATTCGGTTGGATGCTTTGGCATGATGTTTTTCTATTTATTTGCTCATTGTGGCCGACCTAGTGAATGTCGCATGTTTTGGATGAATAAGGAGTAATTAATTATTTGTTTCTTGTGTTGGTTATTTTGTTTTGGGTCGTAGCTATAGTCTAGCTGACTTTTGTGGTTGTGCATTAAATTTATTTGTGATTTGAGCCAACCATTGAAGGATATTTCATGTTTTTTTAAAGTTGATATATTTGTTAGTGGATATATATATATATATATGAGATCAATAATTCATTTTGGTGAAGGCAAGAAAGTGTGAAGGTGTGAAATGTATGTGTAAAGCAGAGCATAACAGATGTGTGTGTGAGTATTAGAAGGGTGATTGAGCGATCTATGCATAGTTTTAGAAGGGCAGAAAAACAAAGAAGAGCAAAGCAGAGTAGAGTAGAAATACATAATTAGTTAGAAGGGCTAAAGATTGTCAACAGAGCTTCATTGGAACTGAATCTAGGCATTTGGAGATGCTATCCTCTTAGTTGAAATTTTTGTTGTAATCACAAACATTTTGTAAGGCAGTGAGCCTTCCTTATTTTGAGCAGTGAGCTCTAGGAAGTGTGCATGAATGCATGTACATTCCCTTTTATTCATACTTTTAACAAAGTATAATTGTGGATTAATCTCCATCGTGGTTTTTTCCCTAACAGGGTTTCCATGTAAAAATATTGGAGTTATGGTGCTTTGATTATCTTGTTCATGTGCTTGCATATTTATTTCTATTTATGTGTTGTTAATGGTTTAAGATCTAGATTTAAAGTTTAGATTTGTTGAACACTGATTCACCCCCTCTCAATGTTCCCTGAGTCCAACAATTGGTATCCGAGCAAGGTTCCTCTGCAGAAAGTTTAACAACTTGAGGTGGATCTTGAATTGCAATGGAATCTGGTGGTCTTCAATAGTAGCTTATGGTGGCACTTGATGATCTTGATCAGTCTAAAGTAGAAGTCATGGAATTAAAAGGAAATCTTGTAGATGCCAAGAAATTCATTCAATCATTGAAGGATAAAATCAACGAGTCAAGAGAAAAGAGGAAGGAACTTTGTGATCAACTAAAGTAAAAAGAAAGTATAAGCTTGGAAGATGTTCACCTGAATCAGACCCTAAAAGAGATAATTGAAGAATGTGAAAAGCTTGCTAGGGACAATGTTGCTCTAAAGCTTGAAATGGAATATGTGGCAATGAAGCTAACCAAGGAGATTGAAGAAAGGAAGAAGAATGACGAGAATCTGGCCTAGTCTTTAAAAGAAAAATCTAAAGAATGTAGCAGAGTAAATAGTGGATTCATTCAGATGGAGATTGAACTGCAACAATCCATAAATAATGAACAAGAGCTTGAAAGACAAATAGTTATTCTTAGAGATGAACTCACTATTGTAAATGAGTACAAGGAGAATTTTAGAACTAGTTCTTCTAAGCTTGATGAGATGATTAAAGGAAAAAAGGATGAAAATGATAAGCGAGGACTTGGATATGAGAAGGAAGAAAGTTCTGAATATGAACATAAGGATCCCAGACAAAGAAATTAGATGAACAAAGGCATAAGGTATCCGGTAAGACAACCCAATACTCAAAAGTTCAATGGTTACTACTTTGCTTGCAATAAATTTGGTCATATGGCTTCTCAGTGTAGAAGTAAAATAAATTCAAGCAGTTCATCATTTCCCGGTCAGTGTTTTAGTTGTAATAAGTTTGATCATAATTCAATGGAATGCAGAAGCATGTTTGTCAATATAAGAAATGTTAAATGCTATACTTGTGGAAAAGTTGGGCATATTGCTAATCAGTGCAAATCAAAGGGAAATCAATGGAATGAATGGTCTAGATAAAGAAATTTGGTGTTTTACAATTGCAACAAATATGGTCACATTGCAAGATTCTGCAGGAACAAAAACATGGATAGAAGAGGTCCGGTATACAAAGTAAGAATCTCATAGAAAGATGAAAAAGGAAAAGGGAAAGTGACTGTGGAAGAGATTATAGATTAGATGAAGAAAACATGGGTAATGAAGAGTGACTTTGATGAAGGAAATAAGCCTGTACCAAAAGCAACCTCTGGTAATTCCTTCAGAAATTGATCTCAGGCCATTGGCCTAGGGGGAGTCTTTTCAAGAAAAATCCTTTGTTCCCCTATCGGTAGCTGGCACAAGAATATAAGAAATTATCAGTAGCTGTGATAAAAGTTTGCAAATGCATCAGTGATCGCTTGGAGAATTTGGTATGATAGATGTGCCAATTTGATTTGTGCTTGGGGGATTGATTTGATTTGATTGGTTTTGGATTGATGTGTTGGAGGAAGGGAGTTTCCCTATACCTTGAATTAGTGTGGATGATGGTGTTAATATAGGGAATGGTGGGAGGATTTGTGATGTATTTCCTTGTAGGATTGAGGATGAAGCATTGAAAGTACCCATTTGTCCAAATAAATCCACTTGTCCTTGTGATACCATGGGGAGAGAGCTTTGTGTATCAAGAGGGTATGCCGGTGCCACACAAAAGGTGGAGGGGTTGTTTGTATCATGGAAAATGAGTGGCACGTATGGATGTTCAGGGTCTTGGGGGATGGTGTTAGGCAAATCCAAGATTGTTTTGGCTTCCAAATTTTGGTTGTTGACAGGTGGATGCCCTTGAAGGTCTTGGAGTAATGAAATTCCCTTGGTGATCATGGGTTGAATTGGGGAATATGATGATGATGGTTGAAAGATTGGTTGGATGATGCTTGGGAATGAAGGTGTGAATGATGTTTCTGTCATGTTCCCAAAAGGTTGTTCAACAATAGTGCTCACATCAAAATCGGATGTGAGTTTAACCCCTTCCTTTACTAATTCCAACATGTATTGTGTGGGATTGAGCCTCATGACTGTGTTGACAAGTTTGTGCATTTCAGGATTTTGAACTAGTTATAGTATTTCGTCTTGGGACATCTCTTGGAAGTTGTTGGTGAATCCTCCACTTGGAAGCCTCCCTCTTTAGGATCTTGTGGTAGTTGAGGGGATTAAGTGGAGGGTTGATAGACTCCCTAAGGTTAAATTCTGATGCATTTTGACTTAAAGCACTTGAGGTTGATGTTTCTTTGTTTTGCTTCATGATCTTCTTGTGTTGTGACCTTGTTTGGACAATAAAATTGGGATCAAATTTTAGGAACATGGGAGATAAACATCTAAATCCT
>VDFB02168118.1:101084488-101145012 GCA_007258455.2 Sequoia sempervirens
AAGCATACATGTACATACAAACATACAAATATATAAACATACATTCAATAATGTAGAATTTAACATAAAGGAAAAAATAACGCAAGCGCATTATAATGTGCTCACGTTATGTTTTGCTAGACATGTCCCGTAAAAATGAAAAAACCATGCAAAACTAAGATATAACATGAGCGCATTATAATGTTCTCACATTATATTTTTCTTTGGGAATCCCAAGCCTTGGGCTTGGTATTTGCATTGGAATACCAACCCAAAGGCTTGGAGGAACTTCCCAATGACTAGAGACGTGTTTTTGCAAATTCTACAATGTTTCACATAATCAAGTTTGTGCCCACTGTTTGAATTGCATGTGTTTCAATGTCAAACAAATCAAACACTTGGGTAATGTTAGGCTCCCTCTTAGCTATCCAATGATGTAATTTTTTCACTTTTTTACAATGTTAAGCCTTTGATCTATAATTTATTTTGTTTGTGTGTCTCTTTTTTGGAAAAAACCAGTGTTTGGTTTTTTTTCATTATAAATTAACCGTTCATCGAAATTTCAAATAAATTACATTTTAAGAAACTAGACTCCATTCTACAAATATTTTTTTTTAAAAATTCAATTAGTTTCCAAAATTTGTAGGGGTAGCATGACCAAATTCTATTTTTCAAGAAGTGTCTACTTTGAAAATTACTAAAAAATCAAATATTCATTAAAAAGTTATAAGAAAAATCACACATCAACTACATACTGTTATTTTCTCACTAAAGAGATTTTAAAGATACATAAAAAAAGTTCACAGTGTTACATTCCCAAAAAAGTTTCTATGTTATTTTTTTCTAAAAAAACAACACCAATTTTTTTGGGCCCCTCTTTTAAACCCCTTAATCTCAACCATTTTAAAAATAAATTGGTAGTTTATAAAGTAGAATTGGAGCACTACAATCCTTGTTTTTGTTGCATCTCAAAATTTTGAGTGTAACTATCCTCAATTTCATATCCAAGGTCAGTATTTCCTAATTTTAGAAAAAAAGTGGCCACTTAAGCCCCCTTTTTGGCCCGCCATATTTTGTACTTACCCATATGCATGTTGGCATCAATGAAAAAAGGGGATATTATTGGAAGTAAGGGGAAGACTGTTGGAAGTTTTTCGTTGTTGATGTTGTTTAGTAACATGGGCATGAGGTGCATATACTTTATGGATCCAGTGTTTTCATTGATGTAAACATTGTTATGATCATTCTAGCATGGATTGGAAGCATTCTTGAAGAAATTTAGACAAAACAAGTTGATCCAGAAAATATGGTTATATAGGAATTTGGCTAAGTATTCCTCCTGATAGTATTATGGTTTAGTGCATTAGTTTTTGGGTCTGCACTCCACTGCAAGTTGATATATCACTCTACGATTGCAATTATAGGTTTGATATTATTAGTTGCATCTACATTCAAGATTTGATGACTTTTGTGAAGTATTCTAAAAGATATGAATGATAGAGTTCAGCTTTGTATATTACAGTCATTCCTTGTATAGTGTGTCAACATGGGAGATTCTGCATCTCTTCGTGGATAATTATTTTTTTCTACAATAATGAGGATAAGCTATTAGTTGTTGACTGAGTGGGAGTTCAAAGGAATATTGGGTTTTGAAGTCACACATATGGTGAATTGTATGTACATATGAAGGTTTAGTGTTTAGGTCTTATTTTGGGTTGACCTAACATGTTTGATGTTTTGTGGAGGACAAGCAAGTAATTTTTATCTTATATGGGATCTATATTAGGTCTATCTCAACCTATCTTAAGGTGACTTGACTTTTGAATTATGGCACGAGATGTGGATATAATTTTTTGAGGAAGACATGTTTAATTTTGTGTGTTACTTCTAATTAGGCTGACCTAATTGAAGTTGTACTTGATATGGATATATATATATATAGGAGATTAACTTTGGATTTTTGGTGTGTCTTTGTGTGGAATGCGAATGATGATGATGAAGGGATAGAGAGAGAATATTTCATGCGAGTAATGAGAAACATATGACATGTATGGTGATTCACCTACATGTGTGTGATGTGAATGTAATCAGAGTTGAGCAGAGCAAAATATTGTTTTAGATCTCTGTGAAGATTATTTTGTGCTTCATTAGAATTGCAATCCAACATATGATAGATGTTATTGTATCAATTCAAATAGGCTATGTATCCACCCCTTCTTTCTATCTTTCTTACTTTCTGTGGGTAATGAGTTCACTTGGATAGTGAATCCACCTGGTAGTGAGCCTTTCTATAATATACTATATCCAGATATAATATATTGTAAGCTAACCCTCACCGTGGTTTTTCCCATTTTGGGTTTTCCACGTAAAAATACTGGTGTTCATGTGTCATGTGATTTTGTGGATGTATTCATGTTTTCATTCATTGTTGCAGTTATATTTATTCTAATAATTGGATGGCTTATGTTTAATTGGTTTAAAGGAATACTGATTCAACCCCCCTCTTAGTATTCTGAGTGTTCAAAAAAATTACCTTTGTATTTTCCAATGCTCTTTTTCAATATCCTTATAAAATTTTCTTCTACCTCATCAAGATAATCTAGATCTGATTCATCATCCTTCTCTACTTTGCAGACTTTAAAGGAATTTTCTTTCATTGTAGCATCTTGACCAAAATCTCTCAATTCATATGAAATTAAGGCACCAAAAATTGATCTCTAGATTAATTATCCAAATTTTGAGCTTCCTAAATAACAAAAAATTTATAAGTATAAGTTTTAGGAAGACTTCTTAGTACCTATTTCACAACTTTTCTTTCTTCCAGCTTACCACCAAGACCATTGATGTCATTAACAACTTCATCAATTCTAAGCATGTAGGTAGTAATATCTTCATATTTCTACATCCTTAGGGTTTCAAATTTGGCTTTTAATTTATGCATATTTTTTTGCTTGAATTTATTATCTCCTTCATAAATACTCTCTAGCTTTGTCCAAACATCATTAGTAGATTTCAGACTTATTACTTTTTCAAGTTTAGATTCAGAGAGACCACTTAGAATCACATTCCTTAATTTACCATTGCTCTCATATTCCTTTATTTTATCATCACTTATCAGGCCAAAAACAGGCATAGTGTATCCTTTTTCAAATAATTTCCAAACACCAAATCTAAGAGAGAACAAAAAGGACTCCATGGATTGGCCTTCCAGTAAGCATAATTCATTCCATCAAACATAGGATCTTTGATACCCTTCTTTTACACCATCCAAATCTACCTAAGCAATTAAGTTTTATCCAAGGAACCAAAAATATGATACCAATTTTTAGATTCATAGGAAAACTAAGAGGGGGTGAATTAGTTGTATACTTAAAAAAATTCAAACCCTTAATATCTTTTCAAACACTTATCAACCATTAAACCCTTATCATGCATTAGCAGAATGTAAACATATGAAATAGTAATGAAAAAAATCCAAATACATAAGAACACTAGATTTACATGGAAAAACAAAGAAGGGAAAAACCACAGTGAGGATTAGCTCACATATATATGAATTTCAACACCAAATATAATGAGGCTCACTGCCAAGGGATCACTAACTAGAAAGAGAAGAAAGGATCACTGTTGGGTGGCTCACTGGAAAGAAGAAAGAAGATAGAAGAATAATGTTAAAAAGAGATTCACTATCTCAAGGAAATAGGAGAAATACACCATTGAAAATTTATGCCATCCACAAACTTTGGCTAACTACCTCTAGCAACTTCAAGCACACTGAAAATATAGACCCTTCTGCTCACTGCATTGGAGTCATAAGCATTAAGCTCAAGCTTAGATCACCACACTTAATCAAATTCACATATTTTCACACCTTCTACAAATCCACACTCATCTCCAAAAATCTACCTTGCTTGCATACCATCCATGACCTAAACAATATCAATTAGGTTGGCCTTAATGAAATATATGCACCTAAAATGTGCAACACCAAAATAGGTTGACACCAAACACCTCCATGGTGGAAATAAGTGAAGGAAAACCACACCAAGGGTTAACTAGGCTCCAAATACACATCATGATGCTACTAAAAAAATTTACATTCCATGAGGTACCTCCAAATAGCACTAGCACACCAGGTCAACCAAACATGAACTAACACTAAAAGTGACCACATACATGCTTCTCTAGGTCCTGCATACCACAAAAAAACTTCATGACATCCATACAATATCTCAAAATATTCTAGCATCATCAGAATATTATGTAACTCTACCACAACCACTTGAAACTAAGAAATCCATTATTCTGTGGAACAAGACACACTGCCACATAATACAATTCACTATCCAACCTTGTGGAACACCTTAGCACATGAAATCTCAAGGGAAGGAAGTTATAGATAATATAAGCACATTACCAAATCTACAATACAAGAAACCTTACCGTGGAGAAATGTGGAGTAATCTCATTTCTCCTAGACAACCTTCTTCATAGATAGATAAAATGTCAAACACAACAACTGTTGACATCAATCACCATCACCAACAACTATTGAAATCAATGACAACACCAACAACTTACTTTCAACACTATATTTATAAAAATAAGAAATAAATTTTAATAACCTAGATAATCTCATAGCTTGGATCCATCCCCAACAGTAGTGCCAAATTTTTTATGTGCACCCTTATTACCTAGTGATGTGTTGTAGCTTAGTCATGAACATCTAACCAATGGACTAGATCATCCTCTATTAGGAAATCATTAGTAACATGAATTTATATTTAACTATAAACTATGGACATGTTTTTAAGATGGTGTCAGTATTGTATGTCCAACTGCAAAAGTTTAGGGTAATCTTATGAAGTGTTAAAATAGCTAGAAAGTTATTGTTTTGGAAAGGAACCTATTTAAGAAAACATACAAAGTATATATAACAAAATATTGCTACTAGATTAAGGCTATGGGTAAATTATTGCTTCTACAAATTAACAAACAATACTCAATTATAACTATGTGTGATAATATTTATTGATTAAAATACAATACATAAAGAAAATAAACTAGTCACTAATTTAATAACAAAGTAGCATCATACCTCAAGTGGGCCCTTGCTTGCATATCAACACTCTTCTATAAATCATAAGATAACTATGTATTATATTATCCATGCACACTGGATTTAATGATTTAATAATTTAGATGAAATATTTATTCTTGATATTCAAAAGAAAATATAGTAGCTGAAGGAAAATATTATTGTCTCCCCTTCAATTACAAAGTTATGAAATGTATAATAAACTTGACTCTTAAGTAAGTAGGACTCTAAATGCTACTTGTCAATTCATTCCTACAAAGTAGGAAGGGGATTATTTTTAATAAAGACATGAGAAAGAATATTCAAAAGTAAAGTCCTAATTTTAATTTTCTATCAAAGATGAAGAATATGCTTTCATAGGTATATTCAGGAAATGGGAGAGGTATTAGCAATGAACAAAAGAAATCAAAACTTTGTAGAAAATTCCCGAATATATTTGGCATAAAGTCTTAAATTCTCAACAATGTACAAATGACTCAACTTTAGGCACCAATTCCTTTGATGTAGGTTTATGTTTCTTCAGCTATGGGATACCAATTCCCATGGTTGCATGTCTTTGAATTTGGTTGTGTGAACACCAAATCTGCAATTTGCTAACACAAGACCAACAAACAATAGTTAATCATGTTAGCAACAAAAATATAGCATTCCCTATGATATTATTAGCTAAATCAAGATGAAAACATAAAAATGAAAGCATAAACAAACTAAAGATAACATGCAATCAACTTAAAATAGCTAAACCTTCATACCATAGGGGGATTGATGCTCCTTTGATGTGGAAAGAAGCCCTTTCCTAATCCCTTTGATAAGATCCAATGTTGTAGTTGATTCCAAGCATCTAAGATGATGAAAAAATCTCAAAATGTGATTAAAATGGTGAATACTATGAGTAAAAATGCCTATAGTGAGAATGCTTCAAGTTGTGGATGCATATTGTGTAGAGGAAGCTTCTACTTACAGGACTCAAGGGTTGAAGAATGAGAGAAATTGGTGAATGTGGGATAAAATGGGAGCCAATAGGAATGTGACACTTGTCACAATTCTATTGGATGAGGGTGGAGCACATTTTGGGGAATGTGTAAAGGAGATGTAAGAGGAATAAATGAGAATGGTTGAGGATTCAAAAGGCTGTAAAAAGAAGTAAATGAATGTGGTTGAAGATGTGAGATGATGTAAGAAGTAAATGATTTGTAAGAGGAGTTAATGAATGTGTAAAAGGTTATTTATAACCTTTGGAGGGAAATTGAATGAGGTATTTGGGAGGAGTATTCTTGGGAATATTAGATAATTAAAAGAAATGAATTTCATGTGCAACTTGGTTTGTTGATCATGAGTTGATTTAACTCTCGAGGAGTTAAAATTTGGAGGATTTGTTAATGATAATTAGAAAGTGGTTTAGGATTAATTAATTCAGAAATAATTAATTTGGATGGGTTAGGGGATTGTGACATTTGATTTAAATAGTTTGATTTATTTAATCAAAAGAGAGGAGTTGGGGGGATTTAATTAAATGATTTGATTTAATTAAATATGATGAACATTAGTTAGAAGAAAGGTGAATTAATCTAATAAAATTAATTATTTGATTAATAGTAGAAATTGATGAATTTAATTAAATAATGCCGATTATTTAATTGATTGGTGAGTCTGAAGTGATTGAGGAGGAAATGGTGTTAATTTATCAGAATTAGATGCATAATATCAATCAAGATTATTTAAGTTTCTATAGGTTTATTTATTCGTCATTGCTACATATGAGATCAAATACTACACAAGGAACTTATTCATCATAACATTTCATCAAATATCAAAAGCAATCACACACATATATGCAAATATCCATCAATGTATATCAATAAATAATTCTAATTATTTATTATTAATTAAAGAGTGTTTAGAAATATCTAAAATGTCATGAAAGTAGCAGTTCATAATTGAGAAAATAGCCCTAGTTAAGAAACAAATTCTATGGTTCATCACTTATTCTATCAAGAAGATGGAGAACAAATATCATAATTGATAACCCTACTTTTCTAATTGGACCTTCTAATCTCAAGAATTTTTGTACTTCCACATATTATTATTGTTAAACAATATACACATTATTATTTATAAAAAATTAAATATACAAATCCATAAGTAAATAATTACTCACTACTATAGAGTAGGAAAAGTGATCCTAGATCCAACTAGTAGAAATTAAATAGGACCAACTTTTTTTCACTTTGACTGTACACATTCAAACACAAACCAATTAGGGTTTAATGATTGGCTACCTACCACAAGGGAGAGGCGATCTCCTAGGGTTTGGTTCTTTTGATTTGTGAAGAGGAGAAATTTGGTGTGTGCTTTAACAAGCCTATTTAACATAAACCCTAGATCTAAAAATATAATTTATCGCATAGAAAAACAAAACTATTGGAACAATTGTAGATCTAGAAAAGGGATACAAAGAGGAACATGTCACTAAAAGTTGATCTTGAATTGGATAGACAAGGGAATGGGCACCCTAGACTAGAGTTGTCACTTTTTGAGATTTGCAAACTTAAAATGGTAGGTTACAATATACTCTATGTTTCTTGTGACCTAGAACTGATGGAACATCCAAATTTGACTTGCACACATGAAAAGAGGGGAAAAGGTTGTGTTGTATAGGGCCTTTGTGATGGAGCACCATGTGAGCCTAGAAGATTCAGGCGTCACCCAAAAATGTTGATTTTACCTTACGATATGACACTACTTATGAATATAGTGTTGCCTTTGTGAAAACACAGAGTGCCAACTTTGTAAAAGTTGGATCACCTTTTCTTTTGAGGGATTTTTAATTTTTGAAATTGCACTAGGTTGATTAAATTTGATGGTGTGGGAATTTTGAATGCAAGAGTTCCTTCAAGTGCTCCACTTGAAGGAGCACAGAGGTCAGATATTGCACCAAGTGAGGCACTTGAGTGATGATGCTCTATTTTTCAATAGCGTAGATGCCTGTAGTTTAGATGCACCTAGATATGATGACAACACTCGTTGAGAGATGGTGGAGTGAGACATCATCGTTCCATTTACCAATGGGGGGCATAGTCACATTACACGACATATGGAAGATTCTACAGATCCCTATACATGGTGAGCAGATTATATACAACATCGAGGCTAATGGTGATGCCATTTTTTAGTTGTTCGGGGTTGATCAATATGAGGTGGATAGTGGGTGGCTCAACCTAGATTGGTATGAGGAGATTTCCCCAGATTTGACACTATTTGTCAACACATTGGTTTTGGGAGTCCTATTTCCTGACAGACAAGCATGGGGATGCAACATTGGATGGGGCATCATTTGGTCTCGTATGATGGAGTAGATGACCATCTATGCCTAGGGGCCACTTGTCCTAGCTTCATTATATCATGACATGCACTAGGTTGTATATTATGGGGCCCACAACATTGGAGTGGGAGTGATGCTACTTCATGTTTGGGCCTACGAGCACATAGTGGTATTGAGGCCCACTATTGTAGATGTTCAGATAGATTGTGGTGATCCTGTGATCTACAGATATGGGGGGATGACTACCCTACATTACACAGGTATTATAGGAATCTTGCACTAGAGGTGGGTCATCAATGAGATGAAAGTTTTCTAATGGAGGCATTAACTCCATTTCCATAGGTGGCATGACGATGATGAGTAGTTGTTCTATTGCTGCCATACTAGGTATATGCAGGGACAAGAGCACCACACGATCGACTAGTATCTCCTTGATAGGCTTGATCGACAGTTCAAAGAGGTGTAGGATGAACCTAATTTAGCTTACAAAGCCATATTTTCTAGATGTGCTTGAGAGACAGCCTAGGGGTAGTGGTTCCAA
This sequence comes from Sequoia sempervirens, assembly GCA_007258455.2. NCBI lineage: Eukaryota > Viridiplantae > Streptophyta > Pinopsida > Cupressales > Cupressaceae > Sequoia > Sequoia sempervirens. The sequence goes on from VDFB02168118.1 coordinate 101,093,429, forward strand.
CCTTGATTAGCTATTGATGACTTCAGATAGTTGGTCATACAGCTGTGGGTGTACTTTGATGGTCCTGTAGATGCGAGAACTACACAAGCTTATGATGCCAAATGGCAGGCTCATGCTCCTATCAGATTGAAATTACTGATTGTGCCAGCAGTGGGAAAAGGATGGGTTAGAAGACCTCAGATTAGATAGGTTCCACAATAGCCCCCCCATCAGCTACAGGATGGTTGGGATGGACATGACATGCATGAAAGACATGATGGGAATGATGGATAGGTGCTACCCTTAATACCGCTTGTGAGATAGAGGGCACCACAACAACCACCCCAATAACCCCCTCAGTAGCCTCCATAGTAGGACCCACCAGGTCCCAATCCTAGGGATGCACATATAGCAGCGCTGTAGGCATAGGTGTAGCTTTTGACAAGGTAGGTATAGTAGGTGCAGACTCAAATTCAGGCCTTGACCCAGGAGAGGGATTAGATGAGATAGGAGGTGATGCAAGAGTGCCAGATGAGGCAGGATTCTGACCTTAGTTTGGCACTTAAGACAAGGCACAAACAACAACTGGAGGTAGTAGCACAACAAGCATAGGGATAGGCCACAGTCCCCATAGAGATGTACAGGTAGGCCATGCAGGAGGCCTCGTATTATAAGACTTTGTATTATATAACCTATCCATAGGAGCACCAAGAGCTATATTTCTCCCATATCAGCTAGGTTATGCTGAGTAGGTCTTGTGGGGGGGCTTCAAGCAGACCATTAGGGTCCCATCATCAGAGCCAAGGAAGCCATCATGTAGCGATCGACAGAGCAAGGGGAGCTCAAGGCACCAATAGTTCCTAGAAACTTATTTGATGTACAACTTGATTTATGATGTATATACATTCATTAGATGAGTTTTGGTTAACCTCTTGTATATTCTGTATGATGACATTATATATCTAATTCCAATTGTATCATGACATTCAAATTTTTTGATATATATGAGATGGCTCCGATGTGATTTATATGATGTGATGTTATTTATTTTACCTTATGCGTTATGGATGTATGAATGCATTATGGATGGATGCAATTAATGATTATGCTGTGATGTTTTATGTTTTATGATGTGATGTATGTGATGCTATTGATGTATGATTTGAATGCATATGTAATGTATGATGGATCTATTTGTATGTATACATTTATATGGTTATGAAATGGATGATAATGCATATGTGATGTCATGAGATTCTTAGAATAACAAATCTATATTATGCTGATGATAATGTATGTGAGATGGATGTAATGCAATGTTAATTTCTTTCCAGTATCTTTTCCATATGATGTATGATGATGCAAGATGTATGTATGAATGATGCAAGAATGTGGTGATTTTAAGATGGTTAGAATAGAAAATATATATTATGTAAACACCTTAAATGAAATGCATGGATTATGTTTCCTATTATGATGATATGGATGCAAGATGCTAACAATTTGTGGATGTAAGATGGATACAAATATATTTTGTTTAAATGTCATGATACCATGTTAGTATGTGGAGAAGATAGAAGAAAGATAGGGATGAACCCTTGATTTTGAGATGATCTAGAAGTATATCAAGTCTATGAGTTTTTGAGACTTTATTAGATATGAGTGATAGTGATGATGATTTGTTACTTATTAGGGACTGGGTAACACACATAGATACAATGCATCAAAGACAGACAACCAGGATGGTGTGGTATCTAGTGCAATGGAATTTGACTCAACAAATAGATAGGAGTATCCTTGTTTAGACTTGACATACAAAAATTTGTTAGAGTGTAGTTCAAAAATTTCAAACATCTCAGACCAAAACATAGAAAGGAAAAACCTTTCAATGTAATATATAGTCAATATGGCATCCAAAAAATCTTCCCTACAAACCAAACAAAATTAGTATGACCAAGGTTATATTACAAGAATATCCAACAAACACAACAACAAAAAGATAATGATCAATGCCCCCATTCCTTTCTCTCTAAATTGTTTTGATTCAACATCATAGAGAGGTCATTGGAATGAGTGCAATAAGATAAATCAGAAGAAAAGATCCAGTAAACAAACATGATAATGTTATTCATGCCTCTAGCCAGGACTAAATTACAATGATGTCTGATGTTGATGTCCATTGTAGGAAGGATACATCCTAGGAAATGATGTTATCAGGTGATTTTGAGACGAACGAGGGGTAAACCCACATAAATGGTTTACAATTCTAGTGAGGAAGGAAAATTGCAAAAGCTCTCCTATGATTTTTCTTTTTCTTTTTAGGGGTTCACACAAATTGAGGTGTTCAAATGGACCCAAAAGGGGTTCAAATGGACCCTGGTTCAAGCGAACCATATTAAATGAAGGGATTCATTTTTTTACATTTTTTAATGACAAAAATAATGGAAAAGAGGGGGTTCGATCGAACCTAGGTTCGAGTGAACCTCCAAGGAGGGTTCGCTAAAACCTGGGTTCATTCAAACCCCCCTTGTCCCCCATTGTCCCCCCCTTGTCCCCCTTTAGCACCAAATTTCTGTAGAATTTTTCCCTTCAAAGCTCGAGTTGAGGTTGAAAATGGAGAAGACTTCACAGACCCAACTGGATGATGGTAGTCCTTGAAATGAGATATCCATCAAATATAATTTTAATATGTTTTGGTTTTATTATGTATTTTCTTTGTAAGTTTGATTAAACATAGGTTTTTCATTGAAAATCAAGATCTTTATTCTGCACACATGGAAAAGTAACAGATTATGAAAATAAAATTATGAAAAAAAATATAGGAGGCGCTAGGTATTGATGTCCTTGATCTAGTAAAAAATTTTTGATACAATACAAAAATGATATTGCCTATAATTGTAATTGGTTTTGACTTGGAAACTTTGTTAAGGAAAAAATATTCAACAAAACACTATGAAACCAAATGAGCTGGTTATATATCATGGTTACAAATCTAAATTAAAAAAAAAGAAGAATTTAAACATTCATAGAAAAAAATTATGTTGTATCACCGTTGAGCATCACTCCTTAAAATGGTGTTCTGATAAAAAATAGTTTTAGAGGAGATGGAAAAAGTAATTTGATTCAAAAATTTTGAAAAAAAATATTTAGAATCTATAGACAAAATTCCACAAATCACTAGTTTGCATCATCTTCAAATTCCTCATGGTTTAGCCGCTATAGGTGCCCGAAAGTGAAGATTTAGTTATAAAAAATCAGTTTAGTGTCTATTTTGGCCACAAATGGTAAACTAGTATTGTGGGATCACCACGAGATGATGGGCTAGTGATAGCAAGATTTGACCAACTTGTTTACCTATTGACCTAGACTTAAGACTTTGATGTTTTAAGTTCACACTTTCAATTTGCTATACTTTTTTCCAATTGTTTTGCCGAAGGTTGGAGATGATGATTGATTTATTGTGAGTGAATGTTTATTGCAGGTGAAAGCAAAATGGGACGGGTGATTTTGGGTTTTTTGAATGTGTTTGGTATTTTGAAATGTTTTGAAGTTGTTTTGGGATTTTCAAGGTGTTTACAAATGTTTTGATTTTCAAATTTTATAATGTTTTTATGTTTTTCGAGATTTTGAACAAGAACCTAACCTAAGGACCTATCCTACGGGCCTCAGGGGTTGATCAAAGATTAGCCTTTCCTATGTTATACATGTAAAGACCACGTAGTTCGACTGACACATACTCTTTTATTGATGAAATATGAAAAAATGGATTGCTAGTTTATTATGATGGACTCTTAAGGATTGGCCTAATATGTCTCGAAGGATAATCAATGGTTAGCCTTGATTACATTCAAGCTTAGAGACCCGTATTTTGACATGACAACTATGTTTTTTACTTTTTTTGTTTTCAACCTGTTTTTGGATTTTTGATATGTTTTGGATGTTTTTTTATTTTCTCGATGTTTTGAGGAAGATTCAAAGAAATACACAAATACGATCCGATGTAGGTATAAGGAAATGCCCCCAACATGATGTGGTAGACTACCTTGATATAGGCAGGACAAGTTGACCTTACAAGTATACCAAGTAGTACTAAGATGGAACATGATATTGACACATGATCAAGCTATGATGCAGATGTGGATGGGTGAATGCGATGGAAAGCGATGTGGAACAAGCTGAAGAATCTATGGTGGATAGAAAGTGCTCTATTTACACAAGGTGCTTGATTTCCAGGTTTTCACCAAGGTACTTTCCCAAAGCGCCACCGAAGTGGTTTTCACTAGAGGATGATTTTTTTCTTTACTGTTTTCAATCCTTTTTCTAATTTTTCTAGATTTTTTATATTTTTGTATTTTTGGATTTATACCTTGCAAGCTTAGGCATAATTTTTTTTGAGATGGGAGCTATTAATGGGAACATGTAAGGGATTTCCTTTAGGTGTGGATAACTAATATTCCCCTGACTTGTAGCTTGCCATGAAGACAAATGGTCCCAACCAGTTGGGTTCAAATTTTCCTTTGTTGTCTAGATTTGGTACATTCTTTTGATTTTGTTTCAAGATGAGCTCTCTGACTTGGAAGGTTCATCTTTTGATCTTTTTATTATAGTTCCATTTGAGGTGGTTCTGGTACACCTGTAGATGGTTCAAAGCATCCATGCACTTCTCATCCAATAGTACTAGCTCATTCAACCATGACACTTGATATTCCTTATAGTAATGAGATTCTACAATGATATTCTTAGGGATGGAAGCTTGATCTCAATGGGCAGGATGACTTCTAATCTATAGACCAGGGAGAAGGGGTTGCACCTATAGGCATGCAAATACTCATTCGGTAGGCCCATAGGGCAGGGTTGAACTGTAGGTGTCAGTCACGACCAACTTCATTGACTATTTTCTTTAGGATTTTTAGGATGGTCTTATTAGAAGCCTCAACCTAGTCATTACCCTGGGGGTAATATGGGGTGGAGAAGCGATGTTGGATATTGAATTTTTGGTATAGCTCACGAACATCCTAGTTTTTGAAGGGTGTTTCATTATTAGAGATAAGGGCTTGTGGAACACCGTAATGACAAATGAGGTAGTTCAAGATGAATTTGGAAATTTTCTTCCCTATGATATAGGTCAATGGAATGGCTTCTACCCACTTTGTGAAGTATTCCGTGGCAATGATAATGAACTTGTGTCCATTAGATGAGGTGGGTGTGATTTTGTCGATGAGATCGAGCCCCCATTGTGAAAAGGGCCAAGGTGTTATAATTGGTTGGAGCTCCTGAGCTAGTGCATGGATGAGGTCCCCATGCTATTGGAATTGCATGCATTTTTAGACATAATCGTGAGCCTCCTTCTCCATGGTAGGCCAGTAGTACCCCATCCTCAACAGTTTCTTGGCCAAGGTCATACCACTAGAATGCGAACCATAAATACCATTGTGTACCTTTGTTAAGGCAGTCAAAGCTTCCTCGGGGTTAAGGCATCGCAATAGGGTTCCTTCGATACTCCTACGATAAAGGGTGCCACCTAAGATGATGAAGTAGGATGAATTTTTAATGAAGGTTCTCTTGAGGTTTGGGGAGATGTCGGCAGGGGGGACTCCTATTTTCAAGTAGGTGGACATTTCATGGTACCATGGATCACCGAGACCAATGATTTCACACATGAACTTAGATTCTGGTACCTCAAAAGCTGGTACGAGAAGCCGCTCTACAAGGAATTCATGTTTATGGAAATTTCATGGGATATCTAACAATGATCCAATTGTAGCCATAGCATCAAATATTCTATTGTTTACCCTTGGTATCTACTCAAATGTTATGTCGATGAAAAACTCCTTGAAATCCTCCACCAACTTCTTGTATGTGGTAATTTAGTCATCCTTAGTTTAATATTCATCATTGACTTGGTTGATAATCAGTTGCGAGTCCCCATAAACTTTGAGTGCCATGATTTTCCATTGTACTGCAATTCATAGTCCCATGACAAGAGCTTTGTACTCCCCAATGTTATTGGTGCAAGTGAAAGACAACATGTATGATTTCGGGATATAATCCCCTTGTGGTGTGATGAAGAGGATTCCTGCTCCTGCCCCATTCTAGGTATATGATCCGTCAAAGTACACATTCCAATGGTTTGCTACACTAAGGTTAAATATTGATTCATTTGGGAACTCTAATACTAGTGGGTTCTCAGAATATATAGGTGCTTTAGCCAATTGATCTGCAATTACTTTTCCCTTGATGGCTTTCCGTTCCACATGTTCTATGTCATATTCTATCAAGATCATGACTCACTTAGCCATTCGTCCTATGAGCATTGCTCTAGAAAGTAGATACTTGAGGGGGTCTACCTTGGTGATGGGCTTGATCTAATGAGACAACACATAGTTCCTAAATTTTTGTGAGGCAAAAACTACTGCAAGGAAAGCCTTCTCAATGAACATGTAGTTTAGCTCATGTTGCACCCAGGTTCTACTGATATAGTAAATGGCTCTCTCTTTCCTTGTTTCATCATGTTGAGCTAGAAGAGCCCCAAGTGCTTCCGTCATAGCTAATATGTAGAGAATCAATAGTTTGTTTTGGATTGGTGGCATGAGGACTAGTGGTGTCAGCAAGTATTCCTTGATTTGATTGAATGCCTGATCACATTTCTCATCCCATTTGTATGCTACCCCCTTGTGGAGTAGATGAGAGTATGGGATGGTTTTATCTACTAATTGTGCTATGAATTTTCCGATTGATTGAAGCCTTCCTTGCAAACCCCTCAATTGTTTTAGTGTTCATGGTGCTTCCAAGTTAAGGATTTCTTTGACTTTTGTAGGGTCTATCTTGATTCCCCTCATTGATGCAATATATCCTAGGAGATTTCATGATTGCACACCAAAGACATGCTTCTTGGGATTAAGTTGTACCTTATATTCTGCCAATCTATCAAATATTGGGCCCAACATTGATATGTGGTCTTGAAATTTTCTTTATTTGGATAGTATGTCATCCACATAGTCCTCTATGAACTTTTGGATCATGCAATGAAAGATTAGAGTGTATGTGGCTCCAACATTCTTTAACCTGAATGGAATCACATTCCAACAATAGGTGCCCCATGGACAGGTGAAGGCTGTTTTATGTTGGTCATCTTTTGCAATCATAATCTAGTTGTATCTTGAAAACTTGTCCATCAATGATAGCATTTCGTGCCCCACCATAAGATCTATAATCATGTCTATGTTAGGAAGGGGGAAATCATCCTTAGGGCATGCTTTGTTCAGGTCCTTGAAGTCAGTGTAGATTTAGATTCCCCTAGTGGGCTTGGAAATAGGCACAAGGTTGGAAACCCATTCTGTATAATCAATGGGTCTTATGAAACTCGCATCAAGGATTTTCTATAGCTCAAGTTTGACCAATAAGGAAATCTACAGATGCATCTTTCTCAATTTCTATCTTACTAGTTTCGCCTCTGGATAGACTACTAGATGATGGAGTACTACCTCTAGATCAAGGTGCGGCATGTTGGCATATGTCCATGCAAAATTAACTTTCCTTTCTTTTAGAAATGCAACTAGATTTTCTTGTTCCTTGATCAAAAGTGACTCAACATAGAAAATGATGTGCAGGGATTCTTTAGTTCCCAAACTCACTGGGTTTCTTTTTTATACCAGTACTACTTATTTTTACTGATGGATGGCACTAAGGGGAAGATTGAATCCCTCATCCTTTGGCACCTCATAGAGGTTTTCACCATTGGATACATCCTTTATTTTTACTATTTTTGGATCAAAAAGTGCCACAGTGTGGTTTTCACTTAGAGATCTAGATGTTACTCTTAGATTTTCAATTTTGTGACTAAGAGATTCAATTGTTTCCCCATAGTATGCATGCATGTCCAACTTTATGTTGAACCTTGCTTTATGATCTCCATATGGTAGAGTATCCCTTCGTCCCATGAATTCTGAGAGAGCCTCATCATTTTCAAATGTATCTAAGATCAATGGTCCTCATTGGTCACAATCGATGAGTTGAGCATAAATGTGTTTTAGTTCAATGGCTTGGGTATTTGACTCAAAAGACATGGTGGTGATCATAAAAAGAGATGAATCCTCAAATAACATCGGTAGGTTAGAGATGGGATCCTCAAAGGGACTACAAAGCGATATAGGTATCGATGGGGAAGCTTTGACTGGTTTAATAGAAGCACCTTTTCCAAGCATGGTTAGCTTTATAGGGGTACATCCAAGGCCAAGATTCTTAGGCTGCTTCTTAGGAATGATAGGATCAAACAAGCCATTCTCATTTTTCCTGAGCTTCTCATTTTTGTTGTAGCCCCATCCAAACATTGATTGTAGATCTTTTTTGTTTTCTTCCATGGGAAGATCTGGTATAGGTATTTCATCTTGATATAGCAGGCTTGATACATCTTTCTCATCTACCACCTCTTTTCTTAGGTCTCCCCACTTTTTGAAGGTGGTGGCTTCTGCTTTGAAGGTATGATATATTGTGTCGATTGGTTGTGGATTTCCATGAGATCTAGGAGATTGAGGTAACTCTCTTATCACAAAGCCACTCTTTTTCATTTTATATTCCCCACATCCATTATCTTGGATTATAGTTTTGACATATAGGATGTTCTGAATGGTAGGTGTATTTGTCTTAGAAGTGGAGGCTAAAGTTGATGGGTCAATGTATGGGGATGTGGGTTCCTCATCTTTTTTCAAAACTTGGGGAATCTTGTAATACCTGGCCTCTAGATTTTTGCAATAATAGAATGGCTCGGGGTCAACATGGATCATGAATTATTGGTTTTGGTAGGGGAATTTAACACATTGGTGGAAAGTGGATGTGACAACTTGCATCCCATGGATCCATGGACACCCTAGGATAATATTGTAGGGGAGTTTAAGGTCAAGGACCTGGGAAGTAGTTTCTATGATTGCTGGCCCTACTTGGATAGGGAGTTAAATGGTGCCTTGGGATATCTATTCTTGATCATCATAAGCCTTGATGGTGATACATTTTCCTTTTTTGATGACATCTTCTAAGAATCCCAAATTCTTTATTAGCTATAGGGTGCAAATATTCAAACCTGCAACCCCATCCACCAAGACTCTTTTGACTTTCTTTTTATGGACTAAGACTACAAGATGAAGTGCATGATTATGAGATGGTTGGGTTGGAAGATCATGCTCAAAAAAGGTAAGGAGGTGTGGTGTAGTGATAGGTTTGACCATAGCTTGAAATTGGTCTACATCAAGGTTTATGGGAATGGAGGATGTGACCAATGCCTTCTCTAGGATGTCCCTATGTGCAGGCGATATTTTAAGCAACTCCATGATGGAGATCTAGGTGGGGGTTATTTTTAGTTGTTCTAAGATGCTATAACCACTAGGGTTTGATTTCATATTGGCGGGTGGTGCTTTGGGTGGTGGTGAAGGTCCTGGGATAAAAATTCTACCGCTAGGTGTGGTGACTCCACACTTGGCTCTAGATCTTTTGATATGACAACTGTTACCCATTCATCCAATGAGGCTACAACATGGTCATAGATATGGTTCACATTGTGGTAACTCTTTACTTTACCATTGTTGTTTCTTTTATTGTTATATGACATTGGGTTTGTGTATATTTTGAGATCTTGATTCCCTGCTAGTTGTTCAATGGTTATAACTTTATCGTCAATGAGATCTTGGATCAGATTTTTGAGTCTCATACAAATAGCTGTAGTGTGTCCCTTTATCTTGTGAAAGTCACAAAGGTGCTTCTCATTATACCATGGTGGTTTAACTTGAGGCTCTTGGTAATTTTGTAAATAGGGAGTTTGATGAGATTTTCTTCTACTAGCTATTGCATGGCAGATTCAATTGGTTCCCCAAGGGGTGTATATTTTCATTTTTGGGGATAATTTTTCTTTGGGGGTGGTCCCCCTTGAGCATTTACATTGTTGGGTTATTGTTGTGATGGGTTGGTTTGTGGGTTGTTTTGTGTGTTTATTTGTGGTTGTTGGTATGTTTTCTATTGCGTATTCTTCCTTAGGGCACCGATAACAACCTTAGCATCAACAACACCATCGTTGGTAACATTCTTGTTCTTGGCCCACGTGTGAGGTTTGTCATTGTAACTTGTTGATGGTCGATTGTCTTGGTATGTGGGTGTGCCCCCTTGCGCTATAAGGGCCCTTTCGATATTGAGTGCTTTGGGTATCAGTTGATCATATGTTGTTATGCATTGTATTTTCAAATGGAAGGACATGTTGGCATATGGATTGTTTGATGGCATGTGGCTTCTAGTGTTGTCATTGATGGCAACCTAAGTCATCCCTCTGATCCTCATATCAGGATTTTCCCATACTGGCAGGAAATGTAGTGAATAGTATTTTACCAGAAAAAAGTATGATGAACAGGGAATCCGGTCAATATATCAATCTGTATGTTTTACCAGATCATAATTTTGAGTTGTGGATCTCCAAGAGAGTTTGTTAAGCATCTATACTATCTTGTTGTTAAGTTTTGTGATGTTGCATTGATCAGTGTATGAGTTAGGAGATTCGGTTGGATGCTTTGGCATGATGTTTTTCTATTTATTTGCTCATTGTGGCCGACCTAGTGAATGTCGCATGTTTTGGATGAATAAGGAGTACTTGATTATTTGTTTCTTGTGTTGGTTATTTTGTTTTGGGTCGTAGCTATAGTCTAGCCGACTTGTGTGGTTGCGCATTAAATTTATTTGTGATTTGAGCCAACCATTGAAGGATATTTCATGTTTTGTTAAAGCTGACTTGAAGCGATGATATATATATATATATATATGAGATCAATAATTCATTTTGGTGAAGGCAAGAAAGTGTGAAGGTGTGCGAATGTATGTGTAAAGTAGAGCATAACAGATGTGTGTGTGAGTATTAGAAGGGTGATTGAGCGATCTATGCACAGTTTTAGAAGGGCAGAAAAACAAAGAAGAGCATAGCAGAGTAGAGAAAAAATACATAATTAGTTAGAAGGGCTGAAGAATGTCAACAAAGCTTCATTGGAACTGAATCTAGACATTTAGAGATGCTATCCTCTTAGTTGAAATTTTTGTTGTAATCACAAACATTTTGTAAGGCAGTGAACCTTCCTTATTTTGAGCAGTGAGCTCTAGGAAGTGTGCATGAATGCATGTACATTCCCTTTTATTCATACTTTTAACAAAGTATAATTGTGGATTAATCTCCATCGTGGTTTTTTCCCTAACAGGGTTTCCATGTAAAAATATTGGAGTTATGGTGCTTTGATTATCTTGTTCATGTGCTTGCATATTTATTTCTATTTATGTGTTGTTAATGGTTTAAAATATGGATTTAAAGTTTAGATTTGTTGAACACTGATTCACCCCCATCTCAGTGTTCCCTGAGTCCAACAATTGGTATCAGAGCAAGGTTCCTCTATAGAAAGTTTAACAACTTGAGGTGGATCTTGAATTGCAATGGAATCTAGTGGTCTTCAACAGTAGCTTATGGTGGCACTTGATGATCTTGATCAGTCTAAAGCAGAAGTCATTGAATTAAAAGGAAATCTTGTAGATGCCGAGAAATTCATTCAATCATTGAAGGATAAAATCAATGAGTCAAGAGAAAAGAGGAAGGAAATTTGTGATCAACTAAAGTAAAAAGAAAGTATAAGCTTGGAAGATGTTCACCTGAATCAGACCCTAAAAGAGATAATTGAAGAATGTGAAAAGCTTGCTAGGGACAATGTTTCTCTAAAGCTTGAAATGGAATCTGTGGCAATGAAGCTAACCAAGGAGATTGAAGAAAGGAAGAAGAATGAGGAGAAACTGGCCCAGTCTTTACAAGAAAAATCTGAAGAATACAGTAGTGTAAATAGTGGATTCATTCAGATGGAGATTGAACTGCAACAATCCATAAATAATGAACAAGAGCTTGAAAGACAAATAGTTATTCTCAGAGATGAACTCACTATTGTAAATGAGTACAAGGAGAATTTTAGAACTAGTTCTTCTAAGCTTGATGAGATGACTAAAGAACAAAAGGATGCAAATGATAAGTGAGGTCTTGGATATGAGAAGGAAGAAAGTTCCGAATATGAACATAAGGATCCCAGACAAAGAAATCAGATGAACAAAGGCATAAGGTATCCGGTAAGACAACCCAATACTCAAAAGTTCAATGGTTACTACTTTGCTTGCAATAAATTTGGTCATATGGCTTCTCAGTGTAGAAGTAAAATAAATTCAAGCAGTTCATCATTTCCCGGTCAGTGTTTTAGTTGTAATAAGTTTGGTCATAATTCAATGGAATGCAAAAGAATGTCTGTCAATATAAGAAATGTTAAATGCTATACTTGTGAAAAAGTTGGGCATATTGCTAATCAATGCAAATCAAGGGAAATCAATGGAATGAATGGTCTAGACAAAGAAATCCGGTGTTTTACAATTGCAATAGATATGGTCACATTGCAAGATTCTGCAGGAAAAAAAACATGGATAGAAGAGGTCCGGTATACAAAGTAAGAATCTCATAGAAATATGAAAAAGGAAAAGGGAAAGTGACTGTGGAAGAGATTATAGATTAGATGAAGAAAACATGGGTAATGAAGAGTGACTTTGATGAAGGAAATAAGCCCGTACCAAAAGCAACCTCTGGTAATTCCTCCAGAAATTGATCTCAGGCCATTGGCCTAGGGGGAGTCTTTTCAAGAAAAATCCTTTGTTCCCCTATCGGTAGCTGGCACAAGAATATAGAAAATTATCAGTAGCTGTGATAAAAGTTTGCAAATGCATCAGTGATCGCTTGGAGGATTTGGTATGATAGATGTGCCAATTTGATTTGTGCTTGGGGGATTGATTTGATTTGATTGGTTTTGGATTGATGTGTTGGAGGAAGGGAGTTTCCCTATACCTTGAATTAGTGTGGATGATGGTGTTAATATAGGGAATGGTGGGAAGATTTGTGATGTATTTCCTTGTAGGATTGAGGATGAAGCATTGAAAGTACCCATTTGTCCAAATAAATCCACTTGTCCTTGTGATACCATGGGGAGAGAGCTTTGTGTATCAAGAGGGTATGCCGGTGCCGCACAAAAGGTGGAGGGGTTGTTTGTATCATGGAAAATGAGTGGCACGTATGGATGTTCAGGGTCTTGGGGGATGGTGTTAGGAAAACCCAAGATTGTGTTGGCTTCCAAATTTTGGTTGTTGACAGGTGGATGCCCTTGAAGGTCTTGGAGTAATGAACTTCCCTTGGTGATCATGGGTTGAATTGGGGAATGTGATGATGATGGTTGAAAGATTGGTTGGATGATGCTTGGGAATGAAGGTGTGAATGATGTTTCTGTCATGTTCCGAAAAGGTTGTTCAACAATAGTGCTCACATCAAAATCGAAAGGGAGTTTAACCCCTTCCTTTACTAATTCCAACATGTATTGTGTGGGATTGAGCCTCATGACTGTGTTGACAAGTTTGTGCATTTCAGGATTTTGAACTAGTTATAGTATTTCATCTTGGGACATCTCTTGGAAGTTGTTGGTGAATCCTCCACTTGGAAGCCTCCCTCTTTAGGATCTTGTGGTAGTTGAGGGGGATTAAGTGGAGGGTTGATAGAATCCCTAAGGTTAAATTCTGATGCATTTTGACTTAAAGCACTTGAGGTTGATGTTTCTTTGTTTTGCTTCATGATATTCTTGTGTTGTGACCTTGTTTGGGCAATAAAATTGGGATCAAATTTTAGGAACATGGGAGATAAACATCTAAATCCTTTGGTTGATCTAAATTTTGGTACCAAAAAAAATCTAGGATATTTAAGGATCAAATGATGATGATGTGAATGATGAGGGGTGAGTGATATGGATGCTTGAACTTTTGAGAACTTTGGATGAATACTAAACCTTAGGATTTCAGATTTTTGATTGATTTGGATAATGGACTTGTAGATCCCGAGACATTAGATGTGATCTTGAGATTAACTTGTCCAAAAGGGGTGCTAATTTAACTAAATGCGTGAGAAAGGATTCATCCCCACACGCCTAGTCAAACAAGGTTATTTTGATTTTGAATTAAGGATTTACCAAAAGTCTAGCATAGATGATTTTTCCAAAGTTCTAAAAGTTGTTTGGTGAGATGGGTTTGATAAATGTCAAGGGACAAATGGAAGTGTTGGTTTGATCCTAGATGAACCTAGAAATACTTTGTTTGCAAGACCAAGGTTTTCAAGAACATGCTATACCTCTAAAGTGTTTCAAAAATCATAGGGTTCATATTGAGCATTCATATCTATTGTTGAGTGGAATAAGTCTATAAAACCTTGTTACCTTCTTAATTATCTTGCGGTATTGTCTTAGATTGCACTTTCTAATCTATCTCTTGATAGCTTTTTGAGTATGACTCCTAAACTTGAAGTAATGGCATTAAATACTTTTGTTTTGGAATCTTGATTTTGTGGGAAATCATGAGAACAAATGCATATGTGGGGTTCAATTTTCTTTTAACTTGATTAAATGGATTCTTTTTACCACATCAACACAGATCTTGTTTAAATTCCAAACTAAATGTCTATGTATTAGCTCCTTTTCATTCCACAAGGTCCATTATGTGAAAATCAAAGAGTCAAGGCCATAGTTTCCCTAGGTCAACTTTGGGAAGAGTAAATTGAGATATGAGCCCAAATATTTAGAAGCCTCTAAGGATAAAATCCCTAGGGACAAGCAGTAGTAATTGGACCCTTCAAATTTATTCACTCTTTCCAATGGGTTTGAAATTTTGGTGATTTGTTAAATGTTTGTTTGCAATGTTTGAGATGCAAACAACGTGTTTTGATTTTGAAACAATGCTCAATCCTAGGCTTCAAAGATACTACTTGCTGAGTCCCCACTCAGATTTCTCCAAACACTAAGAAAAAGAGAATAGTTAGAGATTTGGAAACACTAGCTCCCCTCCATGACACACACTTCTTGGAACCACCAAATCTCAAAATCTTGAAGATTCGAAGATCCTAAAGATTTTTTTGTTTCTACTTTGAATAGTACAAATATGGGGCAGCTTTGAAAAGACCGTTCTTGCACCAGCAAGCATGAAGGTTTTTGGTCACTAAACAAGTTGGTTCTTAGTTTGGATAGTTGGGGACATGGCACCTTGTGAGCATCCGACAAGCCACTAAAGGCTTTAATCAATCCTAGTAGGGGCTCTTATACTTTTTATGGTAGTACTCCATTTTGAATGACATTGTACGAGTAAGGCCTACATACCATGAGAACTTGACAATTTGGTCTTATCCATGTTTATATCCGGCCCAAGTGAAAACCAATTGGAGTCGCCTTCGAGTTCTCCTTTTGGATGTGTCTCTTAGGTAGACACCTCTAAAGATAGACAAAATCAAGGGAGTACACTTGTAGTTCAACCACCCAGTTTGCGTAAAGCATAAGGAGGGGACACAAACAATACATCTTTTCCTCACACTAGCATTGGGGTTCAATTTTAGATCCAAATTGAAATGTGTGGGTGATTTAGACAACCAATGCCAAAATAATACTTTTGATTCTCAAGATCGTCAAGTGGCGCAAGAGAAGTGCATACACATTCAAATGACAAGAATTGCAAAAATCACAAAACAAAGAAGACACAAGTTCTTTTTAATCCTCAAAATAAAAGTGAGTGAACAAATGTTTAAGCACCAAAAGCTAAGTATGATTTTTTCTTGTTCAATTTTATCCCACAAAGCAATGTTTAGTAAATTCCTAATGTTCAATTTTAGTCCAACTTTGACAAAACTTGAGTTGATGGTTAATTTTAAGCCCAAAGTAATGCTAGTTGGTCTTAAAATAGAAAATGAAAAGTAGAATTGGAAAGCCTAAGCTATTATAATGAGCATTAAAAAATGATTTTGGTTCTCCAAATCAATATTTTTCCTCTCCTTGCAAAGGCGACACTGGGAAACAAAGGCGGCACTCTGCGAAACTGACAAAGGTGGCACTAAAAGCAGAAGTGGCGCTCTAGTGAAATGTAAAGGCAGTGCTCTGCAGTAGACATAGAGCACAAATGTGGCACAATAGGAACAAAGGAGAAAAAAGAAAAAGCAATGATCTGTCAGAAATTAGAAAGAGACTAGAAAAGCTGAGAGGACAAAGGCGATACTACTGCAAAGGCGACACAATAGAAAATCGTGACAACAATGCAACGTGACGAAGGCAACATTGAAGAAAAATTTGGTGCTCTGCAAGAAAAAAAGGTGGCATTGTATGTGAAAGCGGTGTTGAATGAAGAAAAAGTTGCATCACCCACCTTTAGCTTCAAAAAATGGTATTTTCAAGCCAAATTGTTAAAATAAAAAGGTTAGCTCTCCTTCTAGTGCCAAAATGTGAGCACAAAATCTACAATTTGCTAACACAAGATCAAAAAATAATAGTTAATCATGTTAGAAACACAAATATAGCATTCTCTATGCGATTCTTAGCTAAATCAAGGTGAAAACATGAAAATGAAAGTATAAACAAACTAAAGATAACATGCAATCAACTTAAAATAGCTAAGCCTTCATCCCATAGGGGGATTGCTGATCCTTTGATGTGGAAAGAAACCCTTTCCCAATCCCTTTGATAACTTCCAATGATGTAGTTGATTCCAAGTACTTAAGATGATGAAACAAGCTCAAAATGTGATGAAAATGGTGAATGCTATCAGTAAAAATGCCTATAGTGAGAATGCTTCAAGTTGTGGATCCATATTGTGTAAAGGAAGCCTCTAATTATAGGACTCAAGGGTTGAAGAATGAGAGAAATTGGTGAATGTGGGATAAAATGGGAGCCAATAGGAATGTGACACTTGTCACAATTCTATTGGATGAGGGTGGAGCACATTTTGGGGAATGTGTAGAGTAAAGGAGATGTAAGAGGAATAAATGAGAATGGTTGAAGATTTGAAAGGTTGTAAGAAGAAGTAAATGAATGTGGTTGAAGATGTGAGAGGATGTAAGAAGTAAATGATTTGTAAGAGGAGTTAATGAATGTGTAAGAGGTTATTTAAAACCTTTGGAGGGAAATTGAATGAGGAGTTAGTTAGGAAGAATATTCTTAGGAATATTAGATAGTTAAAAGAAATGAATTTCATGTGCAACCTAGTTAGTTGACCATGGGTTGATTTAACTTTCGAGGAGTTAAAAGTTGGAGGATTTGTTAATGATGATTAGAAAGTAGTTTAGGATTAATTAATTCAGAATTAATTAACTTGGATGGGTTACCTAGAGATTGTGACATTTGATTTATTTAATCAAATGAGAGGAGTTGGGGAGATTTAATTAAATTATTTGATTTAATTAAATATGATGAACATTAGTCAGAAGAAAGGTAAATTAATCTAATAAAATTTATTATTTGATTAATAGTAGAAATTGATGATTTTTTTTTTTGGATAAGAGGCATAAAGCCTATATATTTATATTAATTTATAAAAGCATAAAAAAATTGTAACAAAAAAATGTTTGATTTCCATCTAAAACTTGGCAATGCACTTTCAGAGACTGCTAAAATAGTATATTCTCATAGAGCACCACCTTTGTCTTTAGCGTCTCCTTCATCATGCCATATTGTTGTCACGATTTTCTATTGTGTCGCCTTTGCAGTAGTGTCGCCTTTGTCCTCTCATCTTTTCTAGTCTCTTTCTAATTTCTGAAAAATCACTACTTTTGCTTCTGTCACCTTTGTTCCTATTGCACCACATTTGTGCTCTCTGTCTGCTGCAGAGCACTGCCTTTGCATTTCACTAGAGTGCCACTTTTGCTTTTAGTGCCACCTTTGTTAGTTTCATAGAGTGTCACCTTTGTTGGTTGGTCTTGGGCATAATATGTTCCCTCTCTTTCTTGTACAAAGCCATTACCTCTACCGTAGAAATCACACACATCAAAAAATTATAATTTCATTGAGGACGAACTCACAATAGAGTTTCCTCAAGAAATATTGAGGCACTACACTATCATTGTATGGAGGATGGTAAATAATGATACACCATCTATCCTAAAAATTACCCTTTATTCCTTCATATTGGTAACTAGTATGCACATGCAAATAAATAATATTTTGTAACTAGTATGCACATGCAAATAATTTTTTAACAATAAAAAAATTACACTAATAAAGAATATTTTGTAACTAGTATGCACATGCAAATAATTTTTTTATTGTGTTTTATCTTCCAATTATTTATATGATATTTTTATTGTATAATATTAATGAGCATTGTCTCTATTTTTTCCAAATATTGATTTTCCCACTAACTAAGTCTATTTGAGATATTATAAATTCCACGGATGTTGCAAGAGCTTGCCGATGAATGTTTTTTGTATGTGGGGTTTTCAATGTTTTTACTAATGTTTGATGTTTTTATTATGTTTAATTTTCCCTAAAATATTTAATTGGGAATCATGAGGATGCCTCATAATTGGCAGAGGATTTTTAAGGGGTTATTTTTTGAATTCTCTTCAATAAGCTCATATCATCACACATTTCACTGGGTGAATGAGGGTTAAGAGGTGTTGAGGGTTTCAAAAATTTCTAAAAATTAAAAAAATAAATCAACATAAATTAAAATTGATATTATTTAATTTTAACTCAAATTTCTAAAAAAATGAATGAACTTACTATTGAACACATAGCAGCACTAAGAGGGGGGGGGGTGAATCAATACTTTAAATTTCATTCAACAACAATCAATCAATTAAAACATGATAAGAAAAATAACACAAATGCACACACAACACCAGATTTATGTGGAAAACCCTACAAGGGAAAAACCACAGTGATTAAGCTACCTGGATCTACTATCCAAATCTAACCTCACAAATATAACAAATTTTACATGTATTTATGGACTTTAGCCAAAGTAAGTATACTACTCATTGCTCAATACAACTTTCACAACAGAGGTTCACTACCTCAACTTACAACTAGATTATTTTAATACATTAGCTACCTCTAGCTCACTTCCTTTGGCACACATAACTGCTTCAATAGGCTATGTTGCTTACAATTCACTGCCTTTAAACAACTTTCTCATTTACAGGCTCATAATCTTCTTCACAGTCTTCACATTTACTATTGATCTATCAAAACTATTCTTTGGCACATTTCATGATCAAAATATATTGAACTATGAAGATCTATTCACACATTATCTACTCAAAACACTCACTACACACTCACACACTTTCTCAAAAACTTTGGTCTTCTATTTATATCATCCACATCCTTCAAAAATGTTCTCCAAGTTAGATGCAAACATGAAATATAAGATATACAATATTTACAATGAAGTCGGCTTCAAACACATTTTCTATAGAAATAAAACTTATGTGGTTCATGCTAAGAGATATCTAGGACTAATCCTTCATGAAAAATATCTTTATTTAACTAGCTCACAAAGCTAAACACTTAGTGAAATGAACCCAACATGACAATTCAACCTAATAAGTAAGAAAACTATCAAAACATCAACTCCAGACCAAGGTGGTATTGGAGAGATTAGGAAACATTGTCCAGACCATCCTAGAAAATTGACACAACATGTAACAACATTTTTGTGCATTCCTATTGACATTCTAGATCAATTCATGTTGGCACAAACACTTCATACTCAAGAACAATGATTGCAGACACTACAGTTTAGGAAACAATCACATATCATCTTGTGGAGCAACCAGAGAGACAAATTAGATTCTATCATGCATTACATAGCCTTTGTACTTTTTCTTGATCCAATATAAGTTGATGCAGATCGATTAGACACCAATAGACCAACCTACCAGGTTGCCAGAACATAGACAATACACTATCATCTACAGAACTGCCAGTAGAGAACCAAATCATCTGAAACTTGGACTAAGTAGACATATCATCCTTGTAAACTTAACTTCAAAAATCGTAAGGAAAAAAATGTGATGCAATGAAGTGCAAAGACATATAGTTCACTCCTTATCATTCATTCATTGAAACTTAGCAATTTTCTACTCTGACAACTCCTAAACACTTTGCAGTAGAAATTACGCATGGATACATAGAATATGCATACCTTTCAATTGTGCAAAGCTACTCTTCAAATCACAAGTTCAAAACTTCACTTGCTGAGGAATGCATAGCTTTTGACTGAGCTCCTATGTAGCCAACTCTGTGCCTTAGATAGATTTGAGCTTTATCAATCAAGGCATTTGACATCCAACCATGAAATTTTAATTATGGTGTACAATTCTTTACTAGTGATAGCATTTTGACATTCAAATATAAAATTCAACAATCTTACATCTCTTTGACATCCAACCGTGACTTTTCCTTCAATATGAATGCATAAGGTGTCTACAACAGTTAACATCAATGATAACACCAATAGAGGTTGACATCAATGACAATACACTATCCACATATTTTCCAACACTTACCTCTTGCACATCATGGTAGCATAATTGATTCAATAAAATTGCTCAAAATCACCCAAACACATGCTTATATAATAACATAGTCATGCTATGCAAAATATAAACTACTCATGGCTCTTTTTCCTTTTTCATAATTAAAAATGTGAGTGCATTATAACCTACTCACATTATAACATGATTGCATTTATGTTTGGTAGTGATAGAGCCTTAGGATTTTCACTATCAAATCATAACTGGATCACATTATAATTTGAGAATGTTATGGTTTCCACAACATGATCACTTATTAATTATTTCAAATTAGCCACTTCTTTTACCTCCATCATTTATCATGTTTAAAATTTTCCCTATTGAGAGATCCATGCTTTGCAAGTTCTATAAACTAGCATATATACATGGAGTAGGAACTTCCATTCGAAATATCTTTGTATATAGGGTTTGGTTAAGCTATATGTCTAGTCATTTTATACTTATCGTATAAAGGCATCAGGAACACCCTACTAGTCTTGACAAGGATCAAAGAGTAGAAGAGTCATATCACTTGTTCTTATTAATTGGTCCTTAATTATTCATAGTTTGAAAATAAGTTTGTACCTTTATCTAGATCAACTTTACACCCAAGTCTTGATATTGTGGTTCATCTCTTAGAATTGGGAGTTATGATTATAATAACCAACAAGGTCCTCAAGGCAACATGGATAACATGAACGACCAATTTTCTTTTTTTAAATTTAGGACAAGGGCCAAAAAAGGAGGCATTAGATGAAACCCTTAGATAGGAAAAATGTATGAAGAGCATTGGAGTAACCCAAGTTGGTGTATAATGATTTGATAGATAATCGCATAGTGGTGTATATTATATTTTAGTCCTTGTTATTGAATATCCCAAAAATATGGATTTATTTTTTGAAGAAGTATAAGATGATTTATACCTTCAAAATTTTTAAGGAAAAATTGGAGAACTAGTCTTGTGAGAAGATCAAGACATTGTTGATGGATACTGGAGATGATATATAAAAAATGCACCAATAAAATAAATCAATCTTCACAATACCTTAGAATACATCATTTCATAGAATATTATTGTTTCCCTCTTTATTTCTAATATTACACTTAATAAATAAAAAATTCTATTGTGGTGAAATTTATTTAATAATTTTTTGTATTTTATTTTAATGATTGATTATATTTTTAATGATATTTTGCCATGTATGATAGAAAAACATTGAGATAGTTTTTAAATTTTTCACTATGCTTCCAACTATTTAATTTATGACACCAATGACCAAAGATCTCATTGAAAATAATGGAATAAGTGTTTTATGTTTTTGTACTTGAAATCTAAAGATGTGTGTTAATGTTTTTAGGCAAATTCTCACAAAAATTAACAATCTAAAAGATTCCATATTAAAATTATCAATTTTTTTTAATATTTGTGCAAGATGCATATGACACATGATTTTCAACTTAAATCATTTTGATAATACAATTGGTTTGATAAAATCATAGTTATCTATGCCATTTGAAAAAAAATGAATCTAATTGAAATCTCATTTTGGATTCACAAGGGACATGTCAAGATATAATAAAGGAAAAATAGATGTGAAAGTAAACTAAACCCAATTAAATCCCAATTAAAATCTAGTCAGTCATCAAAAGAAAAGTTAAATAACTTGATTGTTTTGGGGTTCATCATCCAAAGAGAAAGAAGATGTGGAAATAGACTACACCTAGATAAAATGTGATAATATATTATGCAAGGATGCTATTGGATCCAAAAGTTCATGGGTGACTTAACATGATCTAATATTAAGACCTAGATTTGATATGGATACAAAAATATCAAAAAAATAGATTACATCTAAAAAAAACAAGCTTAATCAAAATTAAAACTTAAGATCATAACACTCCAAAATCAAAATTGATTTTTTTATTTTCATAATATTAAGAACCCCATTGTATCACAATAATAAATTTTAATATCTATCTTGTTCTCATATAAAATATTAGTTTATTCTAATAAAAATAAATTTCTGATGTAATCTTTCCATATTATTCAAACTTGGAGAACAAAAGAAAATTAAACATGTTAAATGCAAAGAGTTGTCACTTAAATACACATTTATTTTTGAAGAGCTTATCCAACTGAGAAGCTGCCAATTTAGCTCTACTCAAAATAGCATTCAAAAGGCTGAAATATCCTATGCAAGCATGCATAAAGTAGTTTTGACAAGCAGGGATGTCAAATTCAGGCGATGTAATTTTGCTTAGTCAGCACAATAACATGCCTATTATTTATGCATATGGGGGAACACCATAGATAGTGATTGGGCTTCTGACAGTATAATTCCCATTACTCCAAGTTAAGGAACCTGAAAGTAGTTCGTTAGCAAGCATGGATCCACCTTCAATTGTGACATTATATGATAAAAACTGTCTTGGAAGCCAAAAGAATAGTGTTTCTGGGATAACTGTCACATTTATTCTAGAGGGTGCAGATATAGTAGCCTTATATGTACCTCCGACAACTCCTACATTGGTAACTGTTCTAGGAATTTCGGCTTTAAAAGGATTTCCTGGTTCCACAGCAACCATTATTGAAGGGTAGTTTAGTTCTCTTGCTCCATTCTTAGATGGTTGTATAAGATCACAACTACTAAAATCTCCTGTCACCAAACGTAAAGTTGTATCATTGTAACCTTCCTTGCAAAGAAAATCGACATAATCATCTACGCCTGCATCATACACAAGCCCTGGATTGATGGCCTTCATTGGATTTATCTGCCCAGCCCCATACCCAAATTCTGCGTCTCCATTTCCAGCCAATGTCGGATCCATTACATAAGCTACATTACAAGTCAAATTATTAAAAATTTATATTAATGTTTTATTCGTAGTTTAAATATAGTTATGACCTTTTTCCCTTGTCATAAATCTTTTGAACTAATAAATTCATCCTCTAAAATGAAAAAATAATCATTTTATTTATGTATTTTAAGAAAAAAATAAAATATATAAAATATTATGAAGAATTAGCATTGAATATGAATAATATAATACCTGTAGTCATTAGAGCTGATTTGATGGCAGCAGCAGACCAATTTTGATGATATGACTTAACAAATCCCGCAGCTCCTGCGGTGTGTGGACATGACATGGAGGTTCCAGATATTATATTAAAGTCAGAGATCCTTGTATCTCCTCCATTCTCTGTAAGTGAAGAATTTCTTGCCCAAGATGCAAGAATGTCCACCCCTGGTGCTGTAATATCAGGCTGACGATAGACAAATACATTATATCATGCTATTTCCTATAAGATACTTACATTTTACAATTGAGTTATATAATTTGAATAATTTCTCAGCAACCTATACATTAGATGAAATTTAAAAATTCAAATTCAAATTAATAAATGACAAAAAAATTATGTTAAATTATTTTTTGGAACAATTATAATCTACTATAAAAACTATGAATCATTATGCAATCTATAATTTTAAGATTTTTTTAACATTAAAATTTATAAATTGTAATTTAATTTTATATCATAAAAACTTTATTATTATTATTATTTTTCTATCTAATAATTATATTTATCATATATTTTTTTATCTTTTTATTTATATTTTTAAATTATTTTTGACACATAATATATTGGATAAAATTTGAAAATTGAAATTCAATTTAAAATTATGAAAAAAGATACCTTGAGAATGTTGAAAGTAATTGGATTGAAACCTCGAGATGAGAAGGAAGCCGTAATGGGTGCCAATGCTTTGGGAGTCGTAGTTTTTTGAATTTTTGCAATAGGGGAGCTAATGGAATGCAATCAATAGTGATAAATTATCATTAACCATGGTTATTAAAATATTTTTTTATTTACTATAAAGTATCTATTTGAGGCAATTACCTTGTAGAGTTGATATAAGACAATACAACTTTTCCTTGTTCAGTCGATATCATAGTTGTAGGGTTTAACCAAACAAAACCTGTGTCATTAAACCCATCTAAAATTATAATCGTACCCGCTCCACCTGCAATAAATACTGAATAATCTGGTGGGTCCCCATTGTAGTTGCAAAGCACAATCTTTCCTTTCACTTTGGTATAATCTAAAGAATTTAACGCACACCCGCTGGAAAATTCAAAATACAAAATAACATGTTATATTCTTTTTATAAAATTATAAATTATCTAAAAGATCATTTTTCCTTTGATTATTGAAAATTTAGTTTTTTGGCCTACATTATACCTTTAGTTCAATATATTATTCAAAATTTGTACAATTTTTTTTTGTTACCTAGAATCACTAGAGGTAAAGCCTCCAGAAGTATTAGCGACATCTCCTCCATATACTAAAGGATACCATGGTTGCTCCATTGTATATGTGTTTACAGCAATTCCCTATATAGATTAGAAACCATTGAAATTAAGCTTTAATAAACAAGATAAGAAAGAAAGAAAAAATGGGTAGAGGATAGATAATTACTTCTATAGACATGTTGTTTCCTAAAAGAAGTTCAGAATCCATTTTGCGATCAAGGGTGCTTGCAGCCACAGTTAGAGACCATGGAGAATAATTGGAAACTGTTGCCCTACTAGGTCCAGAATTTCCAGCTGAATTTGAGACCAAAATTCCCCTCTTCATTGCATGAAATGCTCCAATGGCAATGCTATCTTCAAAATAGTCAAGAGGAAAATTTATGCCAAGTGATACAGAAATGATGTCCACACCATCATAGATGGCATCGTCAAATGCTGCAAGAATGTCCGCATCACCACAACCATCAAGCCAACAAACCTTGTACATAGCAATCCTTGCACCAGGGACCCCACCTCGTGCATCTCCTTGGGCAATACCATAAAGGCTGGCATTATTTATATGATTTCCAGCAGCAGTAGAGGATGTGTGTGTTCCATGTCCATCTCCATCTCTTGGAGACAAAAAATCCCCTATAGGTGGTGGATAATCTGAAGGAGTGCGATAAAACTTTGCCCCCACAAGTTTCCTAGAAAGTTACCCATACTTTTAGCTACATTATCAAAAGTTATTTACTTCCACATTTAGAAATTCAAGATATTTAAAAAAAATATTTGTTAGCAAAGTGATAAAAAAATTAATAAACAAAGAATATGTAAAAGTTTGTTATCATATAGATTGAGTGGATTGGTTAAAGGTATAAAATAAAATATGAAAAGAGTGTTGGAGGCAAATAAAATATGCACTAACTTATCTAAAGAGATGTGTAATATTTTAGTAGAAACATAAGTAGACTTATGAAAGATTGTGATAGTTAGTGGATATTAAGAACAAAATCCTATATATTATACATAATAGAAATATTATTATATATAGTCATAATACATCCAAAGAGAGCACATCAATTCAAATAATGAAAAAGAATATATATCATTTTGTAAATTAATCAATAAATAATATTGTATTAATTTTTAATTAAAATATAATATAACTATTAAGATTTAAATACGTAACAGTTACTTTAAATTATATTAAATTTATGTATATTGGGATGTAAGATATGAAAGTTATTTTTAAGGCCTTCACTTTAATTTCCTTTATTTCAAAATCTAAAGATCAAATATAAAAGCTTATAATATGATACTAGTTTGGTATGATTGACTTTATCATTTTGTATGTTGAAAATATTCTCTATTAAAATATAAAAAGTACATAAAAAATATAAAAAGTACATAATGAATTAAGTTTGTAACAATTTTTTTATGTTAAAATAATACAAAAAATAATTCATAAATGATTTGAACATCCTTTTTAAAAAAATTGTATAGTTCTCAATCTTATTTTTTATTGGCTATATTAATATTTAGTAATGTCAAATTAATATCTCACTTCTATCTATTTTTGATGATGGATGATGGATTATGTTCCAAACGTTGATGTGGAAAAATCATACACAGTTTCAATCTGAAAATTCCATTACACTATTACTATGGACCGTGGAAACTTCACGATACTAAATTAATATTTTTTTTTTTATAGAAATATTTTATTGTATTAATCTTTTTTTCTTAAATATGGTGTATTCAATGATCAAATAGTCAATAATAATTTTAGACTTTATTCATGCTAAATAATGATAAATATTGATCTAATTTTCATTGATCAAAATTAAATTTTAATAATATTTAAAAATAATCTATTGATTACTAATCATATAAGTAGAACATATATCTCTATATCCATCTTCAATATTTTTAGCAATAATGTTATAACAGAAATTGAAATGTTTGAGATTATTATATAATGTTCTTGTATTATCATATTTAATACAATATACATCATTATAATATTGTTATCAGACTACATAATTTTTGAATCAAATTTATTAACCTATTTTCTATAAATAATATTCATCATTATATGAAATAAATAATATTCATCATTATGTGAAATAAATAATATTCATCAATATTCATATATATATATATATATATGAAGTAATAAAAGATAATATTAATAAAAAGAATGGGAGGAATGAGTCTAACTTGTTGCAGGCGGGGAAATCTGATGTTGTGTGGCATCCACCTTTCCATTTGGATGGTGGTGGACCAAATCCGGCATCACTGAAACTTTCTGATTCTGGCCATATTCCTACAACACCACATCAATTGAAACTTTTAATCAATGATAACAATAACATAACATGTTTAAAACCGGGAGATAAAATTCTTTTGTTTTGATAATTTCACCTGTGTCCAGAACACCAATGATGATATCGCTCTGATAACCCAAATCATTGTTTTGGGCAGATGCAGGAAAGCCAATAAAATCCCATGATCTAGTCGTTAACAGTTTCAGTTTCTTACTCTCAAATACTGAGACCACGACATCCATATCTATACAATCATAAACATGTATGTTAATGGTCTCTATACATCTTCGCAACAATGACCAAAATGGGAAAGAAAAAAACATATCTGTTTAAAGAAGTTTTTAATTTGTTTTACTTTTGAGCTGTTGGGCCTGGGATGAAGAAAGCACAGCAGCAAATCCACCAAAGCTCTTCCAATAACTATATTTCAACGATTCTTCTGCTTTCTCTCGGCTTTAATAACAACATTACATATATGTTAGCACGTTAATTACAATTACGTTGAGTTACAGTTCATGTGGATCAATTATGACTAAAATTTACTACTGAAATGTTCTATCAACTGTGCTACTGACTCCATTTGACCAACCCATCGTCGATCCATGATTTATTTTCAACAAATTCTATATAACAATCAACTATGAAAATAGATAAGATATAATAATAACCTTCCATGTACAGAATGAAGCATATCAAGGTGCAATGAAGCAGCTGCTGTGTGAGACTGTCCATTTTCTTGTGATGAAGTGCTGCCCATGTAGACTACATAAAGCTGATTTTGCACAAACATTGCACAATTGGTAAACATTATTGACATGGAGCAAATTTAGATTAACTTAATACTTAGGTTCAAATATACCTTTGTGTCTTGCCCTGCAGACACCACTGTGAATAACATTATCAGAATGAAAAGCATGGAGAGCTGAAGATGGCTTATGCAAGGGACGGCCATTGTAGGTGTAATGCTTATCATCACACAAAACTCTAATACAAAAACTGTGATGAACAGAGTACTTATTCATTCGTGCCACCCTGATAACTCCGCTTTCTAAGGATTTTAAACAATGAAATCCAGCGTCATAGGCGGTTTTCACAATGTATATAGTTGACCCAGGAAGTTTCTTTCAATCATGCAAAATGTATACGCCAAAATCTTTCGTTGGAATTAAACCATGCAACATCTGTAAGGCAAACTTCTGTTTATCAACGAAGGATTCAAGCATATGCTCACATTAGGCTGATACGAATTGACGCAAAGTGCTAAAATTCCAGGTCGAATCGATGATAATTAGACTATATCAAACAAAACTCAATAGTATACTATCTTTTTTTCCCTATTTTAAGATAAAATAATTAATATCTATTTTATTAATTAACAAATGCCAAAAATATTGTATTCATTGAGGGACAATATTTTAGATAAAAATAAAGTGTAAAATTTAAGGCATGCACTTTTTTTTTTTTAAAGTAAAATATTTATTTAATAATTAAATTTTATGAAAATTTAGATTTTAAGATTTATTTGTTCATTTTAGTTATTTTTTATATGAATTTAAAAAATAAATAAACAAATTTAAGTTAGGTTTGTTTTTTATTGAAGTAAATAGGGATTTTGAAAGGGTTAAGGGGGAATAAGGGGGTAAAAGAATAAAGCTCAATAAAACAATAAAGAGAAATTATGAGACATTAACAAGAAAACAACTACATCATAATTAAAAATAAATTAACACATGAGAAATGCAATATGCAACAATCAATCAACCCAAAGTCAAGATGGTTTGAAGTCAAATTGTTTCAAAGATCTTTGTTTAACCTCAATCATCTTATTCTTTGTGCTAAGATACTTCCACACAACTCTCCCCTTTTTGGAAGAACCAAGAAGATTCAAAGGGCCACAAGTAGTCACATCTCTTGACCTTGAAGCCTCATTTTGAAAAGGGGTCTCCATCATAAAGATCCTCAAGAGCATTCCCCTTCCTTCCTTTTGTGTATCCTTAGTGGTGATGATGCAATCATCATCAACAATAAGAGCTTGTTCCTTTCCCCCCTAAACGAAATAATATTTCTTGTTGTTCAATGAAACAACAATATCATGGCTAAGTTTGAAGCAAAAATGACAAACAACCCAAAAGAATTCAAATTCAATCTATTGTACGAAATCACCCAACATGGTTGATAAGGTAATCCATGAAGGTAGCACCCTATTTTCTATTAGGATAAGGTGACATTAACCTTGCAATCCTAAGTCATTTTCATGTGTATCCATGATCCTTGGAATGTATACTTGCATACTTAGGGTCATGAGAGATAAAAATATTTAATAGTTATTTAAGTATGACAAATTGTAATTACATTCATAAAGGTGGATCTAGTCATTGGTGGTAGTTACAAAGAATATTTATAGAATATTCCTTCCAGGCATCCACTTTGGAGGTGGGGGCCAATTCGACTTGCATTAACATGCATGTTGTTGCATGTATCTTGCATGTTATCCTAAGTGGGGCACCAAGGTTTGCATGTTGTACATTTTAGCCATCAAAGCCAAAATGGAGTTCTACAAAACTTTCTCATAATGGATATGTGAAGATCTTCAGGTTTATGATGAGGCCTTGGAAAAGGGTTCTCTAGGGAGGAGTATCAACAAAGGTATAAAAAATATTGCTAACAAAAGGAGGGGATAAAACAAGCATAAGAAACTGGAGACCAATTACATTGTTAAATGTCTCTTATAAAGTGTTGCTAAAGTAATTTCTAACAGATTAGTTAGCCTTCTTCCTAAATTTATCAATAGTACTCAAACTAGGTTTATCAAAGGAAGGTACATCCTAGAAAACCTGATTACAAGCTAGGAGGCAATGAAATGGGAAAGGTACTCCAAGTAGGATGCCACCATGCTCTTGATTGAATTTGAAAAAGCTTATGAAAGAGTTAAATGGGGCATCTTGAGGGAAACTCTAGAGGCCTTTGGGTTCCCTAAGCTTTTTTGTAGAATGGTGGATACATTGCTAAAAGATTTAGTAGCACAAGTGGATGCACGAATGGATCACTTTAAGAGGAAATTAACTTGGGGAGATCCATTAGACAAGGCTACCCTTTTGGTCTTGCTTTGCTTGTCATTTCATTTGATGCCTTACACTTCATACTGAGGGAGAGTAACTTGTCACCTAGAGTCAAAGGTATAAAGCTTCTAGATAAAAATAATGTGATAAATATTTAGTTTGCAGATGATATTGTCATTTTTGTTACTCTAGAAGAAAGCAATGTGGACTCATTTATGAATAAACTCAACGTATTTTGCAAAGCCTACAAGGAAAAAATTTTAATGGTTAAATCTATCATCTTAGGATGGCATGAATCACCCCCTGACTAGGTAAAGAAATATGAATTTCAGTGGGGAGGTCGATCTAAGAAAGTTAGATACCTAGGGATACCGTTTTCTATCAATCCAAACCTCAAAGAAATGCAGCTTTAGATAAAAACCAAAATTGAAGGAAAATTTGACAAATGGAATAAGCAATATTTGTCCCTTGCTATTAGACTCTAAGTTTTCCAAAAGATCCTTGTGTCCTATAAAATTTATTTCTCTTATCTATAGTTCTTTATTAGTTATCGATTCAATTATATTCAAAAGAAGATTAGGGGCTTTCTATGGTCGGATGGGAAAGGGAAAAAGAAAAAACATGCAGTCAAATGGGATTGATGCTTCCTCAACAAAGAGAAGGGGGGAATAGGATTAAAATACCTAAGGCTACATAGAATTTCCTTGGTAGCAAAATGGATTGCAAAAGCTTTGGTTGGTAATGAATGTTGGAAGGTTCTTGTCAGAACAACATTCAGTTAGCAAGCCCAAAGCATGCTAAGGCATGGAAACAATTTCCCATATGTGATATTCTCATTAGAAAAAATCCTATCACCCCATCCAATTCTCCTATCTTTAGAAGCCTTTGGAAGGCTTGGGAACTGATCAAGCATAATATCAATCTCAACTTGTGCAAAGTTACAATAAACCACAACATCAAATGTCAAGTGTTTAGCTCTATCTGGTGGAATTTAGAGCATAACTCCAAACCACTAGCTCTTTTACAAGGATGCTCTGCTAAGAAGTGGTCCCAAAATGGTATTCATACCGTTAAGGACATCCTAGTTAATGACCAGATAAAAGGTTGGGATAGCCTGACTGGTGAATTCAACCTCCCAAATTCCAATCGTAGATTTATTTTAATACCTTGTTGGAAGCATGTAGGAATGTAAGTTTTCCTATGAATATTGCTGATAATTTTGACCTTTCTTGTGATCTTAGGTAGAAATATGGAACCACCCTCCCAGAAATCAAAGATAAAGCAATTTATAAAGCACTAATTTGTAATACTTATGTTATTGAATATTTGAATAGCTACTGGAATGTTTCTCTTCCTGACAAGGTTTGGCATAATGTTTTTCAATCTATTTGGAACAATAGTAAGGAGCCTAAAAAGGCCTACTTTAGGTGGCTTGTTATTTTGCAAAAGGTTTCCATACAAATCTAATGTTAATGAGGTGGATACATGCACTATTCGTAGAACCCCTGAAAGTGTTAAATACATTTTTTTGATTGTCTTTTTACAAAAAAGATGGAAATTATTTTGTAACGACTGTGTGATTTGGGATAAAAATGACAAAGTTATGTGGGATGAAATTTTAATTAATGACAAAAAGCTAAAAAGTGATTACAAACTATTTTGGAATTGTTTAACTAATGAGATTTTGTGGCACATTTGGAAGGTAAGGAATGAGGAGAATTTCAAGGGGTCCAAGAGGGCACTTACTGAGTCATACAAGCAGCTCACTTTCTTCAATATTGTTGCACATGTGAGAATTCATATGGAAATCTCCATTACAAAGTTTTGGAGGCTTATCAAAGAAGGTTCAATGACTATCCGCAGAGAGGAGGTGTGGTGCGGACACACACATCACCATAATCAAGAAGAGGCAGAATCATTCTTAAGGGAACTAAATGAACTTCAAGAGGCTTTCAACAATGCAAACACAAATTCTAATAGACACATGGATTCACACTACACAGGACAACAAGGAAATGAATATGCAGTTTCAGCTACAAGTGAAACTAAACCCCCTGATGGAGAAAGTGATAATGACTTATCCTTGCAATAAGAGCTATAGATGAATATATGCAATACAGTTATGGATATTTTATATATAATTACATAAGTTTCTTTTATGGATATTACTAAGAAGCCTATTGACTACCATACAAATGTTATAATGAATCTATAAGGTGGTTAGCTGTATAGTCTAGTTGTTATGGACAGTTAATATTATGACAATTAATGTATAGTCTGGTTGTTATGGATAGTTAATGCATAGTTTGGCTGCTATGGACAACAAAATGTAAATGTTGTTGATACTCTATACTTAATAAAAAAAACACCTCATCAATAAGAATTACCAATCTAAAATTGAACCAAGCATTGTTCACTTACCTGAATTTGATGATCCTTTTGCAACCAAGTGACTCGATAAGGATTTAGATGTCTTGTCTTTCTCAATTGTAGCTTCTCTACCATCTCTTGTGAGACCAAATTATCAATAATTCTACTATCCACAACTACCTTACAACACTTGTGACCTCATTTACACACTGTTCAGAATAAAATCTACCTTTGTGTTGGTTCTAGTTTTTATTTTTGTAGTTTCAAAAGAGCTCTATTCAACATCAATGACTCTCCTTGTTCGGGCTCTTCTACTTTCTTTGGGGAATTCACACTCTCTTCATCATCTCATTTTGCATAGTTCTTTGCTACACTCTTCCTACTAATGTCTTGTTGTATTTGAGGGCATTCAAAGGCCTTATATCCAATCTCTCCACATTGGTAACATATGCCTCCAAATCTCCTTCCTCTACCTCTTCTAGAATAGCCTCTTCCCCTGATATTTTGACTTGATTCCTCCTTGTGTGATGTGCCATTTTCCTCCTCAAAATATTGTTTTCCTTTTCCATTACTTGCTTGTTCACTTCAGATGACAAACCTTCCTCTTCCTCTTGCATTACCTTAGTGTCTTTGTGATAATTTTTCTTTAGCCTTCAAGGAAAATTAATATGCCTCTTCCAACGTATGAACTCATAACATAGCCAATTCAGCTTGAATTTTATATCTCAACGAACCTGTTATGCCTTGCATAACCACCCCATTTTGATATGGATCAAAATGGGTCCCCCTTTTTGTCTTTTTCTTTTTGGCCTTTTGTTTTCTGCCTTAGGCATTTTCCTTTCAAAGTTCTGTCGGAGGCGGAACCGGAACCAATACTGAACTTGAAAATTCCTTCTAAATTTGGGTCTTGTTCCAACCCCGGTTCCGGCTCCGACAGACCTTGGTTTTCGTCTCTTTTGTTCTTTGTTCAGAGTCAAGTCCGAGACCGATTTGGAATGTTGAACTTTCTTAAGTTCCTCATTTTGGTCTCGTCCCGGGTCCGACCTCGCCTTTTCTTTGCTCTTCGTTAGTCTTTGTCGGTTTGTGTCCTTTGCCTTAGGTGTTTTATTTTTGGCCTTAAGCATTTTTGTTTCTTATGTTTCGGCGGGCCTGGAACCGGGACGGATTCCAAACTTGGAACTTCTTCCAAGCTCCATTTTTGTTCCTTCCCTGACCCTGGTCCCGCTGCTTTGGTCTTTTCTCCCTTGCGCGCCTGTTCGCATTGTTCCGCTTGTCCTATTCTTTTTATTTTGTTTCTTTTTACTTTATCGTGGGGTTTTCCTCCCCCTTTCCTCGTTCTCTTTCTTTTCCTTCCTTCCTCCTCTTTTGGATGGCATCGGAGGTGGGTTCGGAACGAAATTTGAACCCAAAACTTGGAGAAGTTTTTGGTTCAGATTTTGGTTCCAACCCCAGTTCCGCCTTGTTTGTTGCTATGCTCCGGTTTCGCCGGTGTTTTGTTCCCGTCCTTTGTGTTTTGAGTTTTCTCATGGACGCGGATCCGGGATGGGGTATGAACTCAGGAATGTTAATTATTTCTCTGGCTCATTCCCGCCCCGACTCCAGTCCTGGTTCCGGTTCCCGTTTTTGTTTTTCCCCCACCAGTTTTGAAGGTGAGGGATGTTGTTTCTGGGTCGTGTTTTGTCCCGGTCCCGGTTCCACCGGGAATCATTTAAATTTTGCTTCCTTGCCTATGTTGGCTCCGCCTCCACCGGAGTTAAGCTTCTTTTTGGTAAAGGGCATAGTATTAATGTATTATTCTAACGAAGACCTTGTTTTGTAGGATCAGATTGTGTGCGTGAGGATATGTCTCAAGGATCTCGGCGAGAGTTTTGAGCTTGGTGGAAGGTCTCGCCGACTCAGCGAAAGTCTCCTCGAAGCAGAATGGGCTTGTCACCGAGAAAGCAAGGGGTCTCTATAGCCTCTCCCTGACCACGAGAGGTCGCACCAAAGAAGGTTTTTGGGGAAGGTTTGCATTCTTGCCATTATGTCATGTTGACCGAAGGAGGGGCCCACTGACAAAAATGGAGTTCGTCGAAAGAACGTGATTTCACCATATCGTCTGGCAGAAGAGGAAGCAGTCTTGCCGAGGGTCTTTGTGAGATCGGTGTGATCTTTGTGGCTCACCAGAGCCTCTCACTGACTGGCCCGTGCTACACTGACGAGCTTGCAAAAGAACGGATCTAGAGCAGAAAGAGTGCCGAGCGAGGAAGAAGATGAAGTCGTTAGTCAAATAGATAGCTGTGAGGCCTATTGACAGGGGTAGCTCGACATTAATGGGGATATTTTAGGGCACCCAAAGCAGCTCTGCTGGAGGTTGAAAATGGACACGAAGGCGTGCGAGTTAATACAGTAGCTACAAAAGATCTACAGAACACCTTAGAAGACAATCTTCATTGACATAAGACAACGAGGATTCAAATTTATTGCAGAATCGACTTTTGTTAAAAATCTGGGTGCCGACTTCCTGACACCACAGGATATTTTGTAAACCCTAAAAGCAGGCACCGACGTTCTTCTTAGGGAGATGTATATATGGCATTCTTGCCTCTTTGTAAATGGTGGGTGGAAGAATTTTTAGGTCCAGAATTTTAGTGTTAGCACTTCTAGATTAGAACTTCTAGGTTTAGAGAACTGTTTACAGCTAGAACTATTAGAAGTTAGTCAGCTAGCATAAGGAGATCGAGTTGCATCTTGATTCTCAGTAATGAGAGCTTCTCCTATCTTTTTGGTTAGTGGTTAGGTTTTAGTACAGGTTGGAATGTATTTTCAAAGTTATTCTAGTGTAGATGGAAGCAGTCTGAAGACACAGGTTTTCTGTACACTGGTGATTGTGACAAATTTGTAAATGTTGCTTATCTGTCTAACCCATAGTAGAAGCAACCAGATTCGAATCTACTTCATATTATGTTCCAGAATGGTATTTATCTAAAATTAATCATTTAATTTTGAAATCTTTCAAGGAATGAAATCTCATTTTGTGTTTTGCTTAAATGCTAATTTTTAATCAGTTATTAAAATCAGCAATGTGAATGAATGATACTGTGTGTTAATCACAATTTAATTTGTTCCTCAGTTTTAGTTTATAAATTCCTTGAAAGTTATCAAGTCTGGTTAAGGTTGGATGAACTATTGTTCTTTTTTGTTCCAAAACCCTGATCTATCTTTTTATATTTCTTTAAGAACCCCCGTTAGAGTAGAATTTATTTCATGTTTAATCTTAGAACAATCCAGAAGCTCAACACTAGTAGGCCCCTTGAATATTACTGTTGCATTGGCCACTCAGCAACATCAGCGCAGTTGAGACCCAACTACCAAGACCTTGGGAGCTAAGGCATCCATGTGTTGCCTTTCTCTTTCAGGAGAAGCAGAGTAGCAATACTCTGTTTAGCATTTTTGTGGTGCCAAAATTTCCATCAATAGAACCATAGATTTATGGTGGTGGAATGTGTTGATGTGTTTTTTATGCACTTTTCAACACAGGTAGGGCGTAGGTACACTACCTCTCTTGAAAGACAATCTTCCACAATCAGATTGCAAAACACTATCCCAAGGTATCTAATGTCAAGTCTTGACAGTGCTTGGAATATATTAGTTGTTTGATGTGATTTGCTGGAATCACAAGACGGTCTTCACCGGATGAGTTACAAAGCATGGGAAGTTGAGTTTGCAAATGTAGTTTTAAAGTCTTTGGAAGTGAATGAGCATGGCTGTCCACTCAAAAGCGACAAGTTGAAACTCATCAAGTTCATCAGATTTAGCTTCATGGTGATGCTTTGGGTCCTACTCTAACCAAGGATTAAAATAAACAACAAAAGGAGAAGGGTTAAGAAAGCTATTCTAATCCTAAGCTATGAATGAACAGTAACAATGGTGGCTGCTAAAGTAGACGGACTTTCTAAACTGAGTTTTTGCTTGACCAAGAGAAACCCTCTGACTACACAAAACCGGTGCAATCTTCTAAGGACTGTGATTTTCACATCACATACACACATCATGTACATGCAATCGAACTAAGTTGTAGCAATAAAGGAAAAAGGCTCAGACTAGCTTTGCAAAGTGATTCATCATTAATGTACCACAAAAAGTATGAGCTGGAAGTTCATCAAATACTAAAACAACAAACACCATCACCACTCCCATTCAAGAAACTAACACCTAAACTACTAGGGAAGTTGAACCATGCATACATAAAGAGAAAACTCAAAAGGAACACCCATAAATCATGCAATGTTACTCTCTATTGCTACAAAATGTCTTTACAATAGCTCTCCAACCCTTACAAATGAGGGGCAAGCCCCTATTTATAGTTTTCCAAAGCCCAAATGAATGGCTATGATCAATTTCAATGAATGGTCCAGATTTGATTACATTAGGGTTTCACCTACCCCTCATTATCTATCAATTTTAAAATACATTCCTTGTCTTTTCCCTATTTGTCATCTAGTGCTTTCAGTGCTATAGCAGTTGTCTTGTAGGCGATTTCCCTTTTGCTATACTTGAGAGAGGCATTTTGAAGGTACGAAACATCTAGTGGACTTGCAACATTTTTGATTGGATCAAACAAGTCGGTCGATGACTTGCATCAAGGGATTGGTGGCCCTTGATTTGGGCGGAAAGCTCCTTAGAAATCATCATCATCTGGAAAAAAGTAGGAAAACTCCCTCAATGGGCCTCTTCGATAGACCTACAAAAGGCTTCTTGACTCCTGCAAACACGAAGTGTCGTAAGTGCATTTATACATGAGTTAAAGAAAATGTCAGTCAAACCTACAAATTACCTGTTAGATCTATCCATACATCATCAAAATATCTTGATATTCATATTTGGAGCTCATTTGGGCTATAAACATTAATGCGTTCTTCAAAGGTGCGAGCGCCAGAGGGCGGAAAGACAGTGGAAGAAAGCCAGAAGGCAGACAGTGGACAGAAGCCAAAACAGCCGGGAAGAAAGAAGGTTCCAAGATGTTTCCAAAACAACCGAGAAGGAAGAAGGTTTCCAGATGTTCAAAACAGCCGGGAAGGAGGCAAGCTCCTGGATGTTCAAAATAGCCAGGAAGAAGGGAGGCTCCCGGATGTTCAAAAACGGCCACGGAGAGGCGGAGCCCCGGAAACGGCCACGGAGGAGCCGAGCTCCGGAGGCCAGAAGGGAGGTGGCCGCCAGATGTTCAAAATGGCCACGGAGAGGCAGAGCCCCATAAACGGCCATGGAGGGGCCGGGCTCCGGAGGTCGGAAGGGAGGTGGCCGTCGGATGTTCCAAAACAGCAAAAGGGGGACGAAGCTCCGAAACCACCAAAACTTAACCAAACTTTGACGAAACCTTGGCAGTTCATTTACGCACATCAAACACATCCCAGATCCAAAAAAGGTTGCCCCCAAAGTCAAAATTGAGGAAACGGGAGCGACGGGGATCCGCAGATGTTTTCAAATAGCCAAGGAGGAAGGGAATTTCAGAGGGAAAGTTCTGAAACCATCGAAACTTAACCAAAATTTGACAAAACCTTGGTAGTTCATTTACGCACTTCAAACACATCCCGGATCCAAAAAAGGTTGCCCCCAAAGTCAAAATTGAGGAAACGGGAGCGACGGGGGTCCGTGAATGTTTCCAAAATAGCCAAGGAGGAAGGGAATTTTGAAGGAAAAGTTCCGAAACCATTGAAACTTAATGCAACATTGACGAAACCTTGGCAGTTTATTTACGCACTTCAAACACATCTCCGATCCAAAAAAGGTTTCCCCCAAAGTCAAAATTGAGGAAACGGGAGCGACGGGGGTCCGCGGATGTTTCCAAACAGCCAAGGAGGAAGGGAATTTCAAAGGGAAAGTTTTGAAACCATCGAAACTTAACCAAACTTTGACAAAACCTTGGTAGTTCATTCGCACTTCAAACACATCGAGATCCAAAAAGGTTGCCCCCAAAGTCAAAATTGAGGAAGCGGGGCGATGGGGGTCAGCGGATGTTTCAAAATAGCCAGGAGGAGAGGTTAGGAGGAAAAAGTTCCAAAACCATCGAAACTTAGCAGACATTGATGAAACCTTGGCGGTTCATTTTACGCTTTTCAAACACATCTCAATCAAAAAGGTTTCCCCAAAGTCAAAATTGGTGAAGCGGGAGCGGCGAAATTAAAAGTGGATGTTTCCAAAATAGCAAAAACAAGACAAAAGGTAGAAAAGGGGATGGTGGACCTCATTTCTCCATGGATTTCAATACCCCAAGTAGGTGAATTTGGGTAGGGGGTTTGATCGTTTGAAGGCACATGACCAATTGGGATTAGAAATGGGGCACACAAAACAAGGCGGGGAACAAAACACAGCACATGGAGCAAAGGTCCGCCTCTGGCCCGGCGTTTTGTCTAAAACATGCACAACAAATGGCAAGTCGCTGGGGAAATGCTCCAGAGCATTTTGATGACAAACTAGAATCCGCGAACCCAAAATCTGCAGTTACGACCTTCCGCAGCTAGAATTAAGCGGACCCGGGCAGCCCAGCAAATCAGTCAAAACCATTAGCCAACCCAACCTTTGGTATGCTGAAAATCCAAGTGTGTGCAATTGCGTTAATTCCCATCCTTCAGTTGCTATAGGAACCCAAACTCTGTCAAGTTAAGCTACGTAGTTTATTCTAACTCCAAAAGCATTCAGGACATTGCCTGTACCCGATCATGCATCCACTTATCCCGACGAGGTTATCGCTTTGATTCATAAAGACATTGCTCTCTGCTTAGGTGCGTCCATAACCGTGCAGAGTTGCTTTCCGGATACCCTACGAAAGAGTTGAATTTTCCTTTCTTTAATTTTTGGTGTTTTCTTTATTTATTTCTTTTCTCTTTTCAACTCTTTTATTTGAACTGCAAGCATTGGCTTCATGTCGGGGCTTAGAATCCCTTGATGTATTTGGAGGCGGAATTTTAGATTTGTCACTTAACTAGACTTCACAAAAGGCCCTACAGTGACCGTTGAATTTTTAAAATGTGTAAGAGCTGTAAGATTTTAGAATACGTCAGAGTCGGACTAAACCAACAACTTATCCTCTTTGAATCAAACACCCAGATCACTTGACACTAACAGAAGACCTTCACCATCCACTCTGAAGACTTGATTAGAGTTCGACAAAGAAATACATAGAACAACCCCAGGTGATAAGTATGGTTGTTGTGCACACAGATGTGCTCAGCTAAAAGTAGACGGACCCCGAGAAAAGCAGCAACAAAGCGAAAGCAAACAAAAAGAAACAAACAACCTACATCAAACCAACTAACCTAAGGAAAGCAGGAAAGTGGAGTATTTACAGGAAACCTATACTACTCAAAAACGAGCTATGTACAAAGATATTTACAAAGCACTATGTTCAGGCAAGGCGAGCTGACATTAACGTTCATTGGATTTTGCAAAGCATGCACAAGCAAACGAGCAATCATTATCATTCTTAACCATGCAAATTTATCTTTATATTCTGAAAAAAGAAATTCACCATTGCAACACTCAAGTTCAATCACGTCATCATAAAAAATCAGCAATTGAGGAGGCTCGTTGAACCCATGGTTAATCTATAAACAAGTTCATTTTCCCTCATTCCCATAATCAAAATAATAAGTGCAGCTATGAGAAATGATAGGGGCAAGGAAGGATAAAACTTGGATGTCGTCACACGGAGGTGGCAGCGTTGGACAGTCAAGAGCAAGCACAACATAGTTGATCGTTGCA
Source organism: Sequoia sempervirens (assembly GCA_007258455.2). Lineage (NCBI taxonomy): Eukaryota > Viridiplantae > Streptophyta > Pinopsida > Cupressales > Cupressaceae > Sequoia > Sequoia sempervirens. Next base: position 101,133,607 of record VDFB02168118.1, read on the forward strand.
TTGGCAGCCTCAGGTGGGCATGGTGGAGGGTGCATCACTTTGGATAGTAAGCATGCATAAGGATAGGAGGACGGGGCATAAAACAACTCTTTCAATCTACCAATGGGACCCACAACCTCCACTGGTTGTTCCTCGAGGAAGTACACCTCATCTGCATGGGTTTCCATTGCCAAAACCTCTTCTTGATTGTTGTCTTCAAGGGGTAGCATGCTGTCCCATCTCCTTTCCCAGGTGTCAGCCTTATTTTTGTGGTGTTCAGTGTCATGGGATGATGACATATATGAATCTATCCTATTGCAGCCATCTGAATATGAGGGAAGATCAACAACAATCATGGCAGAAGGGTTACAAGTTGCATCTTGTAGTCGGTCGGGTGCTTCATCTCTGATAGCAGCTATCTCAGGACCTCCGCCTTTGTCTTCTTCTTTTTGTTGTTCATGTGTCTCATCATGACGTTCACTCGTTTCGTCTTGCTCACTATTGCTGTAAATGGAGAAGGAGCTCCTCTCCCAATCTGGAAACTCTAGTGCATCACTATTCGAGGGCTCAAGGAGTATGTATTCATCACTATCATCTTCTAGGATGTGCTCTTCCTCGGCATGAGCATACCTTCGTAGTGCAGCTCCCAATGGAAAGAAGTCATCAATTGATGGCACCTCGTCAAGGGGACCAAAGTCTACTGCACAATTTCCCTCCAAGGGTTTGGCATAAAGCCTATCGTTCATGGTGTGCAAATGCTCTTCGAGAGGAAATTCTTGATGACTGGTGGACAACATTCCTGCTTAATCTACTTCATCGCTCGAAAGTCTGAGATTGTATTGCTGTCCTTCTATTGCTGCCCCAACATCCTGTTGAGGTCCACCTTTAGCCGAGTTGTCACTTGGCTCTAGCTCTTGGTCTTCTACTTCGATCCGAGCAGCAAGTAGAGGAGGTTGGGCACTTGGTTGCCTTGCTTTTCCCCTAACTTGTTTTATGGCTTCTTGGCATAGTTCACATGCGAACTCCGAGTGTGATGAATCATGAAGTCTGCACCAATTTGGCAATAGTAGCACCTCCAAATCGACTTGGTATTTCAGCTCCGACCAATCCTTTGCTAATCTGGAGACTAGTTGGTCATATCTATCCATGATCAGGTCCTCCTCATCACTTGAAAAAGAAGCATGATGGTAGACAGCTGTAGTGAGTGGTTTCTCCCACTCCTCTAATTCTGCATTTTTAGATTCTTGATCACTGTCATTATAGATGGAGAGGTCTTCCAATCTAATTTTTCTTATGCTTTTACCATCTCCTTCTGCTGCCCCAAGGCTTTTAGCCTCCTCTTCTTCCTGATCTTTAGCATCTTCATTGGCTGTCCCAACATGCACGGCTGCAGACTTCATTGGTTCATCGTCACCTACCAATTGCTCTTCTTCTAGAGTGGAGGACTGCCCTTGATTGGTGGAGGGAAGGCCTTCTAAATTAATTTCAATCAGGTTTTCACCAAGGCACCTTATTCTCCTAGTGAAATCTGTCTCTTCCTCCTAATTTTCAACTTCGATGTCTACTGCTCCAAAATCAACTTGTATCGAGTTTCTTGGTTCATCTTCAATGTGCTGTCCTCTAGATGCTGACAGCTGTTTTGCCTCATGGGATAACTTCTCTTCATTGGGAGTTGGCTGCTCTAACTTGTTCGAACAACCCTTGGCTTGAGCAATGATGTTGTCACATGATGGACACATAAATTCTGAATGTGGTGCATTGTGAAATCTACACCAACTTGCCATTAGTACTTCCTCCAATCTTGGTCCATCCTTGCTGCTCAAATTTTCCTGGATCAGCTCCTTGAATGCCTTAGATGCCATGGTTGTCAACTCTTCCTCTGGGTCTGCAAGGGCTAAAGGCAGATAGATTTCCCAGAAGGGGATTTCTCCTTACAAGACCTTTTCAATTCTGCTCAAAAAAGTCAGATACCCCAACTTGTTGTGCCTATGAGTGCAATGGATCCGACATCCATATGCCAACGTGAATTGTTGCAATGGCTTCTTCATTCTCTTATTCAAATGTGCATGTAACTGAGTGATGTCAATTTGTGCATGCTGCTCCATTTTGACTTAGCTTCTTTTGCCTTCAGAAATTTCTAATTTTTAGCATTGAAAGAGATCTCCCTATCTTAGATTTCTTCTTTGAAAGTGTTCTTTTCGATTTCCAACTTTCAACTTTGTAGCCTCAACATGTCATGCCCTCCTTCTAGCGCTAGTTCTGTTGATGGCGTTAGGAGGAGGAGGGCATAAAATGAATCACTTCCAACCTTCAGCCTTGTACTCCCAACTTGTCAGCCCTCCTTCTAGCGTCAGTTCTATTGATGTGTTTTTTATGCACTTTTCAACACAGGTAGTGCATAGGTACACTACCTCTCTTGAAAGACAATCTTCCACAATCAAATTGTATAACACTATCCCAAGGTCTCTAATGTCAGGTTTTGACAGTGTTTAGAATATCTCAGTTGTTTGATGTGATTTGCTGGAATCACAAGGCAGTCTTACGGATGAGTTACAAAGCATGGGAAGTTGGGTTTGCAAATGCAGTTTTAAAGTGCTGGAAGTGAATGAATAGTGGCTGTCCACTCAAAACAACAAGTTGAAACTCATCAAGTTTATCTGATTTAGCTTCATGGTGATGCTTTGGGTCCTACTCTAACCAAGGATTAAAATAAACAACAAAAGGAGAAGGGTTAAGAAAGCTATTCTAATCCTAAGCTACGAATGAACAATAACAATGGTGGCTGCTAAAGTAGACAGACTTCCTAAACTGAGTTTTGCTTGACCAAGAGAAACCTACAACTACACAAAACCAATGCAATCTTCTAAGGACTGCAGATTTTCACATCACATACACACATCATGTACATGCAATCGAACTAAGTTGCAACAATAAAGGAAAAAGGCTCAGACTAGCTTTGCAAAGTGATTCATCATCAATGAACCACAAAAAACATGAGCTGGAAGTTCATCAAATACTAAAACAACAAACACCATCACCACTCCCATTTAAGAAACTAACACCTAAACTAGTAGGGAAGTTAAACCATGCATACATAAAGAGAAAACTCAAAAGGAACACCCATAAATCATGCAATGTTACTCTCTATTGCTGCAGAATGTCTTTACAACAACTCTCCAACCCTTACAAATGAGGGGCAAGCCCCTATTTATAGTTTTCCAAAGCCCAAATGAATGGCTAGGATCAATTTCCAATGAATGGTCCAGATTTGATTACATTAGGGTTTCACCTACCCCTCATTATCTAGCAATTTTAAAATACATTCCTTGTCTTTTCCCTATTTTGTCATCTAGTGCTCAGGTACTGTAGCAGATTTGTCTTGTAGCTGATTTCCCTTTTTACTGTAGCAGAGACTGTTTGAAAGCTGCCCTCCATCTGGTGGACTTGCAACATTTTTGATTGGATCAAACAAGTCGGTCGATGACTTGCATCAAGGGATTGGTGGCCCCTGATTTGGGCGGAAAGCTCCTTAGAAATCATCATCATTTGGAAAAAAGTAGGACAACTCCCTTAATGGGCCTCTTCGATAGACTTACAAAAGGCTTCTTGACTCCTGCAAACACGAAGTGTCGTAAGTGCATTTATACATGAGTTAAAGAAAATGTCAGTCAAACCTACAAATTCCCTGTTAGATCTATCCATGCATCATCAAAATATCTTGATATTCATATTTGGAGCTCATTTGGGCCATAAAAATTAATGTGTGCTTCAAGGGTGCGAGCGCCAGAGGGCGGAAAGATGGTGGAAGAAAGCCAGAAGGCAGACAGTGGACGGAAGCCAAAACAGCCGGGAAGAAAGAAGGTTCCAAGATGTTTCCAAAACAACCGAGAAGGAAGAAGGTTTCCAGATGTTCAAAACAGCCGGGAAGGAGGCAAGCTCCTGGATGTTCAAAATAGCCAGGAAGAAGGGAGGCTCCCGGATGTTCAAAAACGGCCACGGAGAGGCGGAGAAACGGCCACGGAGGAGCCGGGCTCCGAAGGCCAGAAGGGAGGTGGCCACCAGATGTTCAAAACGGCCACGGAGAGGCAGAGCCCCAGAAACGGCCATGGAGGGGCCGGGCTTCGGAGGTCGGAAGGGAGGTGGCCGTGGATGTTCAAAACAGCAAAGGGGATGAAGCTCCGAAACCACCAAAACTTAACCAAACTTTGACGAAACCTTGGCAGTTCATTTACGCACATCAAACACATCCCAGATCCAAAAAAGGTTGCCCCCAAAGTGAAAATTGAGGAAACGGGAGCGACGGGAGGTCGCGGATGTTTCAAACAACCAAGGAGGAAGAGAATGGAGGAAAGTTCCGAAAACCATCGAAACTTAACCAAACTTTGATAAAACCTTGACAGTTCATTTACGCACTTCAAACACATCCCGGATCCAAAAAGTTGCCCCCAAAGTCAAAATTGAGGAAACAGGAGCGACGGGGGTCCGCGGATGTTTCCAAAATAGCCGAGGAAGGGAATTCTGGAGGAAAAGTTCCGAAACCATCGAAACTTAACAGAATGTTGACGAAACCTTGGCATTTCATTTACGCACTTCAAACACATCCCCGATCCAAAAAAGGTTTCCCCCAAAGTCAAAATTGAGGAAACGAGAGCTACAGGGGTCCGCGAATGTTTCCAAAACAGCAAAAACAAGACAAAAGGAAGAAAAGGGGACGGTGGACCTCATTTCTCTGCGGATTTGAATACCCCAAGTAGGTGAATTTGGGTAGGGGGTTTGATCGTTTGAAGGCACATGACCAATTGGGATTAGAAATGGGGCACGCAAAATAAGATAGGAGTAAAGCAGCCTGTCGGGAGCGAAAAAAAGGGGGGTCCCTGCCTACGGCGGGGCGTGTGTGCAAAACATGCACAACAAAATGCTTTGTATCTTTTGCTCAATTAGGGTCTTTCACCTAATGGAAAGAGATAGATCCCACACCCAAAATCTAAGTGGTTCACTCAAACTAAGGTATGCAAGATGGAATTATGACTAAATGTAATGATATAAATGCAACTAATTGATAAAACTAAAATTTGATTATTAATGCAAAACCAATGAAATGTGAATTGTTCGAAAACACATTGTGATATGTAGAAATCACCTAGAAATGAATGCAAACTGTAATAAAAATGGATGAAACTGAAAGTGTGCACTTGAGATCTTGATGAAGACTAGAAATGACATCTGGAATGATGTTGATCTTGAATTTTAGGCTTGGTGGGACTTATTTTCCATTCTAGGTGAATCAATCCCAATTCTATGAAACTGTTTCAGAACCTGTTTTGGACAAAAGGGTATCCAAAAATGCAGAAAACCAAAATCAAGCCTAGGAGTGAGACTCATTCGCCACCCATGGAAAATGAGTCTAATTTTTAATTTCTAAAGATTCAAAGGTTCAAACAGGAGCTTGCAGTCCGCACTTTTTGCTTCTCCAGGCATCCAGTTTTGAAACTATCGAATTTGGGCCTGAAAGTGACTTTTGGTGGGTATTTTGACTTATCCAATGAAGAGATGACTTGAAAAAATTTGCAATGAAGTCTTCAATTATTTCCAAGCTTCCAAGATGCCTAAATCTGCAAACACACAAGAAGAGAAAGAGAAATGTTGGATGTTAGGGTATGGGGGTTTGCCTTGGTCAAACCCCTTTTTAGGTAATTAAACTAAAATGATGAAAGAATGTAATGAAGTACACAACAATGAATTCAATACCTTTCCATGATGTTTTATCTTGAATTTCTGTAGAAAACCATGAAGAATTTGCACTTGAATGTTGTAGGAAACTAACTTGATGACTTGCAATGTGAAAACCCTAACTTGCTTGACTTGATAGAGAAGATAGATGATGAGTGAATGATAAGAGATGTGTGAATGAGTTAGGAGATTATGAATTAGGGCTTGGAGACTTGATTTTATAGGCAATCCACCTTATTTTCCCATTAATTGGTCCCTAAGGCTGACATGTAAAAATAATAAACTTAAATTTTAGTTTCTCTCACTCAAAGGTCAAAATTGGCCCGAATGGGACTCATTCGCTACCTTGGGTGAATCATTTCTCCCTCAAAGGTCAAAATTGGCCCGAATGTAACTCATTCGCCACCTTGGGCGAATCAGTCCCACCTGGCAAGGACTCATTCACCACAGGTGGCGAATTAGTCCCAATGGGGCCCATTTGATAGCTAGGATGCTACAAAGTAAGAAAATAAGGTTTTTATGGTATTTCATCAAATATTGCCTCAGGATGCACAATATGGGGTAATAGGGGCCTATTACTGATGATGTGAAGGTCAATTAGGGCTTGGGACACAAAATTCAATGTGGAAGTGTGATTAAATACACTTTACAACACTAAAATGAGGTGCACACAACCTAGGAAGGCACAATATCCAATGTGAATGTGTAAAACACATTACAACACTAGATTATCATTAATTTTATTTTACAAGCTTTCTAGATTGATGTGATAATGTCATTGAACACATTTTATAATGTTGAATTAAGGGAAGATGGGTTCATTAAGTCTAGAAAAGCCTGAGAGTCTTTTACAACACCTTTGCAAGACATTGTTAAATGCATTTGAAAGGGTCCAAGACCTAGTCTGGATGTGAAAAACACCTCACAACACTAAATCAGGGCCTTATTAAGTCCAATTTATCATCAATTATTCCCCAAATCAAGCAAGTTGCCTTTTTTCTATGGTACACTCAATCCATTTACATACTTTGAAACCTTTTTCACATCATTCTCCACACGTCCAACCCAAATATTCAAATTGTAAAACTCATTATAATCTTGCACACTTAACTCTTTTAGCTTCAAATTTTGTAATTTTTGAAACAAAATTACTTGGTAATCCTTTAGTAGAAATTGAGCTTTTATCTTTGATTTCATTCAGAACTTCCAAGTTATGATTTTATCCTTGCCTCTTTGTTATCTATCAATTTGCATGTGATCCCACCACAACGACACATATCCTTTCAACTTCATGCAAGCAAACTTCACTTTTTTCGGGCCCTCTATTGACTTAGTCGAAATACTTCTCCATTTATGATATCCAATCAATTAAATCTTCTAGATTTAAGCTTCCATTATCACTAGAGGTTTCCAATCTCGACTTGCTATTGATCCTTGATATTTCTTTAAAAAATCTACCTTCCACTCCATCATCCTCATCCTCAAAATCAACTTCTGGTGCTTCAATCTCATCTTGATCATCACTGACATCTACCACATGTATCCATCTTCGCTGTGCTACTTCTATTGCATCTAATCTTGTTGTGATACCTCTCAATATTTCCATGATTGCCATATTCTCATTATTTTGTGGTCCATTCAGTGGTCCTCTTTTCCCACGTCCTTTTGCACCATGTCGATGAACTCCCTCCAGTTGCGGGTCTTCTCACCCTCACACTCACCCACAAAAATCTCTTCTAGGGTTCCTTCCCTTAACACAACCACAACTAGATCTAATACCAAATGATGTAGATCAAATTTCGAGTATTTTATCAAATGAAGAAATTTGCAGCCAACATTAACTATTTTGACAATTTCATTTGTCAAATTAAACTCCAATTCAAAAATTTCAAAAAAAAAAGGAAAGAAAAGTAAAAGAAAAATTATTCCAATTGATTGTAATCGCACATAATCTCCTTTGGGAATCAAACTACATGCAATTTCAATTGTAAATGTAATGTGCAATCTGCAACTTATCACATTCAATCACACTTTTTCAATTAACATGGCTTGATGCCAGCTGCGAACCCCTCTCTCTCTTCATCTGTCACGACCTTTATCCCTTTAATGGTTTTTATCCAGCATTGCAGCCTCCTTCATCTCCCTCTGGTGGCGTATTGAAATTGCTCTCAGTTTCCTTATCTTTCCTCTGCTGCGCGACTTAACCTTCTTGTTCTCTGAGCGCTAGAATTTCTCACTATATGACTGCATCCCTTATACCAATCATGATGCTAGGTCCTCTTCATGATCTGTCTTCTTCATTCCTTCCGCACATGAATTCCTTTTAGCTGGTGTGGCTTAATCTTTCTCTGGTGTCAACCATATCATATGGTGCGGCCTCTGTTTCTTCTTACTTGTATCTGCCTTCACTGTTATGATGCACGACCTGTCTTTATTTTCCCCCGGGTTTTAACTTGGCATGATCTCCCCTCTTTGAATCTACAATTTTGATTTAAATTCTTCTCCCCTCTCTTTTCCATGAACCCACTCTTATTCTTTTCCTGTGATTGCTCCTGTGTAGTCTTCTTTCTGCTGCAATTTTTACTTTATTTTAACCAGTACCTACTGTCATTTCCAGTTCCTGCCTATCTTATCTTTTCTTCAGCGACGATTTTGGTTTATTTGTCTCCCGTTTCACCTCCTCTGCCTCCCACACCCTTTCCTATTATTGGTTGCTTAAATAAAAAGAATTAAATTCCCTTTTTTTAATTATAAAACATCTCCGTTTTTAATATGTCTGGCAGTGCATTTATTTAAAAAAAAAATCAAAATCCATCACACTTAAAACAAATCAATGATGCGGATTTAGCGTACTCCTAGGATGCTTTGACATCAATATTTTTTGGCCACTTCTTTTACCCCCATCATTTATCATGTTTTAAATTTTCCCTATTGAGAGATCTATGCTTTGCAAGTTCTATAAACTAGCACTATACATGGAGTAGCAACCTCTATTATAAATATCTTTGTATATAGGATTTCGTTAAGCTATATGGCTAGTCATTTTACACTTATCATATAAAGGCCTCTAGGAACACCCTACTAATCTTACAAAGATCAAAGAGCAGAAGAATCATACCACTCTTATTATTTGGTCCTTAATTATTCTGGTCCTTAATTATTCACAGTTTCACCCTTATCTAGATCAAGATTACACTTATCTTCATATTATGGCTCATCTCTTAGAATTGGGAGCTATGATTATGAGAACCTACAAGGTCCCCAAGGCAATGGATAACATGAACACCCTTTTTTTCAATTTAGGACAAGGGCCCATAAAGGAGGCATCATATGACACCCTTTGATAAGAACAATGTATGAAGAGAATTGGAGTAATTTAGGTTGGTTTATAGTGATTTTATGGATAATCGCATGGTGGTGTGTATTATATTTAAATCTTTGTTACTCAATATCCCAAAAATATGGATTTATTTTATTGAAGAAGTATAAGATGATTTCTACCTTCAAAATTTTTAAGGCAAAATTGGAGAACTAGTCTTGTGAGAAGATCAAGACATTGTTGATAGATACTAGAGATGAATATGTAAAAAATCACCAATAAAATAAATCAATCTTCACAATACCTTAGAATACATCATTTTATAGAATATTATCATTTCCCTCTTTATTGCCAACGTTAGACTTAATAAATAAAAAATTCTATTGTGTTGAAATTTATTCAATAATTTTTAATATTTTATTTTAATGATTGATAATATTTTTAAAGCATATTTTGTCACATATGATAGAAAAACATTGAGATAGTTGACAAGTGTTCAGTATGTTTCCAACTATTTAATTTATGACATTAATGACCAAAATCTCATTGAAAATAATGGAATAAGTATATATGTTTTTTACATAAAATCTAAAGATGTGTGTTGATGTTTTTATGCAAATTCTCACAAAAATTAGCTGTCTAAAAGATTCCATATTAAACTTTTAAAATTGTTTTAAGATTTGTGCAAGATGCATATAACACATCATTTTCAACTTAAATCACTTTGATAATACAATTGGTTGTTTTTATCTTTAATTTACCTAATTTCAATCTTGTACCAAAGGGATAAACTCATAGTTATCTAAGCCATTTTACAAAAAAATCTTATCCAAATCTCATTTTGGATTGAGAAGGGACATGCCGAGATATAATAAGGGAAAAATAGATGTGAATAGTAAATTAAACCCAATTAAATACCAATTCAAATCTAGAGATTCATAATAACAAAGTTAGAAGATATGAAAATAGATTAAACCTAGACAAAATGTGATATATTATGCTAGAATGCTATTGGAGCCAAAAGTTCATAGGTGACTTGCATGATTTGATATTAAGATCTAGATTTAATTTGGATATAAAATATTAATAAAGTAGATTACATCTAAAAAGAAAATCAAGCCTAATCATAATTAAAACTTAAGATCATAAAATACTCCAAAATGAAAATTAAAACTTATGATCATAACACTCCAAAATCAAAATTAACTTTTTTTATTTTCATAATATTATGACTTCTCATTATATCACACTAATCAATTGCAGTAAAATATTTAATATCGATCTTATTCTCATATAAAATATTAGTTTATTCTAATAGAAATATTTTTCTTATGTAATCTTTCCATATTATTCAAACCAGGAGAACAAAATAAAATTAACCATGTTAAATGCAAAGATTTGTCACTTAAATACAAATTTATTTTTGAAGAGCTTATCGAGTTGGGGAGCTATCAATTTAACTCTACTCAAATAACATTCAAAAGGTTGAAATAATTTATGCAAGCATGCATAAAGTAGTTTTGACAAGTAGGGATGTCAAATTCAAGTGATGTAGTTTTGCTCACTTTGTAGAATAACATGCCTATTATTTATGCATATTCAGGAATACCATAGATAGTGATTGGGCTTCTGACAGTGTAATTCCCATTACTCCAAGTTAAGGCACCTGAAAGTAATTCATCAGCAACCATGGATCCACCTTCAATTGTGACATTATATGATAAAAACTGTCTTGGAATCCAAAATAATAGTGTGTCTGGGACAACTGTCACATTTATTCCAGAGGGTGCAGATATAGTAGCCTTGTATGTACCTCCTTCAGCTCCTACATTGGTAACTGTTCTAGAAATTTCAGCTGTAAAAGGTTTTCCTGGTTCCACAGCAACCATTATTGAAGGGTAGTTCAACTCTCTTGCACCATTTTTAGATGGTTGTACAAGGTCACAACTACTAAAATCTCCTGTCACCAAACGTAAAGTTGTATCATTGTAACCTTCCTTACAAAGAAAATCAACATAATCATCTACATCTGCATCATACACAAGCCCTGGATTGATGGCCTTCATTGGATTTATTTGCCCAGCCCCATACCCAAATTCTGCATCTCCATTTCCAGCCAATGTTGGATCCATTACATATGCTACAGTACAAGTCAAATTATTAAACATTTATATTAATATTTTAGTTTGTAGTTTAAAATATAGTTATAACCTATTGTCCTTGTCATAAATATTTTTAACTAATATATTCATCCTATAAAATTCAAAAGAATAATTTTATTTATATATTTTAAGGAAAAATAAAAATATATAGAATCTTATGAAGAATTAGCATTGAATATGAATAATATAGTACCTGTAGTCATTAGAGCTGATTTG
>VDFB02168118.1:101145112-101210887 GCA_007258455.2 Sequoia sempervirens
AAAAGTCATCACCACAGAAAAATGCCTTCGAGATAGCAAAAACCGAGAGAGGTTTTTGTAGATGGTCCCAGCACGATCCCATAGCCTCAGACGGAGAGTCTGTAAGCATCACGATCTTCAAGAAATAGACCTTCAAAGATTGCTACCTTTTAGAACTTTGGACGCTTAAGGGAAATTGCAGGTCCAATGTAGCTTGAAGTGATTTGGCATTTTTGGGTGCAAGAGAGGAAAATCCCTAGCATAAATGTACCCATCCGGACATGACGAAACATTCTATTTGGTCATACGAGCTACGGAGTGAAAGTTTCACCACTTTGCAACTTTACACTGCTTGCATCTGGCAACTTTTCCCTCCACTGAAAAGTCATCACCACAGGAAAATGCCTCCGAGATAGCAAAAACCGAGAGAGGTTTTTGTAGATTGTCCCAACATGATCCCATAGCCTTAGACAGAGATTTTTTAAGCATCACGTTCTTTGAGAAATAGACCTTCAAAGATTGCTTCCTTTTAGCACTTTGGACTCTTAAGGGAAATCGCTGGTCCAATGTAGCTCGAAGTGATTCGGCGTACTTGGGTGCAAGATAGGACCATCCCTAGTGTAAAATTACCCATCCGGACGTGTTGGAACAGTCTGTTTGGTCGTACGAGCTATAGAGTGAAAGTTGCACCACTTTGCAACTCTACACTACTTGTATCTAACAACTTTTCCCTCCACTAAAAAGTCATCACCACAAGAAAACGCCTCCGAGATAACAAAAAATGAGAGAGGTTTTTGTAGATGGTCCCAACACGATCCCATAGCCTCAGACGGAGAGTCTGTAAGCATCACAATCTCTGAGAAATAGACCTTCAAAGATTGCTGCCTTTTAGCACTTTGGACTCTTAAGGGAAATCGCCAGTCCAATGTAGCCGGTCCTATTTATGGCCCTAGAATCAGTACACATCCTCCACTTGTCTCCCTTCTTAGGTGCCAACACAACTAGAACAACACATGGACTTAAGCTCTTTTTGATCAGCCCTTGGTCCAAAAGTTCTTGAACTTGCCTTGCTATCTCCTTATTCTGCTCCGGCGTCATCTTGTATGCAGCCTTGTTAGGTAGTGTTGCTCCTGGTAACCTTGTAACGACACACATGGGGTATCTTGATGAGTTTCAACTTTTGTACTGCCTCCTCTAAGATGACATTATCAGTTGATCCCGAGTCTATGACGACCTTGCAAACCTTACCTTGTATCTTGCACTTGACTCTAAAAAGAGCTCTCCTTTGTTTGTGTTCATCCTTGATAGGTGCTTTGATCAAAATCCTTCTTAACATGAGTTGTTCTCCTTTCTCTAAATCCAAACTTACTTCTGAGTTTTTAGAGCAGTCCTCTTCTTGGACATATGTAATCTTCCTCTCACCTTGTGAAGATGTCAGCTTGTCTGGACACCTATAAACTGGATGACCCAACTGTCCACAATTGTAGCATTTCATGGAAGAAAAGTGTGAACTTCTCCCAAAGCTTCCTAATCTGCCTCTTCCACCATTGTTAGAGCTTCTACCTATGTATCCCCCTCTATTATTTTCCTCATGGGATAGTTCTCCAACCTTGGAATCCCCTTGACCTTTTTTCTCATGGCTTCTTCCACCAAAACCTCCTCTATGTCTACCTCTAGAGTCTCTACCTCTTCCTTTACCTCTATTATTGGAATCTTGTTTCTTTTTCAGTTTCTCTTCCACCTTAATAGCCATTTGGTAGTAGCTATGGAGGGTAGTAAGTGTGAAAAGACTCAACTCCTCTTGTATGTTCCATCTAAGACTGTTTAGATACCTAGCAACCTTGATGCTTTCAACTTCTTGCACTCTAGATCTAAGGATTAGTTTTCGGAACTCGTCTGTATATGCAGCTACATCTAGGTCTCTTTGTTTGAGATTTTTTCTCTTCTTTTGCAATTGAATATCATATTCTTCAAGTAGATAGTTCTCCTTCAATTTAGCCACCATAGTTTTCTAGCTTCCTATGGGTTTCTTGCCTTCCTTCTCTCTTTCTTCTTGTAGAAACTTCCACCAAGTTAGTGCTTGTCCACTTAGCCTTGATTTGGCTATCTTCACCTTTTGTGCCTCTGTAATCCCATCACATTCAAAGTGATTCTCCATTCTCTCAATCCTTTCCATAACCAACTCTGCATCCATTCTTCCTATGAACATCTAGGGATACCTTCAAGTGCCTTGCCACTCAAAGCCTTCAATGCTTTGAGGAAGGGTTCCTCTACTAATGGAGGGTCAGGTTCTGGTTCTATGTCTTCCTCTATTTGATTCTTACCCTTATCTTTATCCTCTCCTAACTGTACCTTCATCTTGCTTGCAGTCTCTACCACCTCTTCTAGTTTGTGCTTCATCTCTTCCATAGTCTCTTCAAGACGCCTATTATTTTCTTGTTGCTCTATCAAGTCTCTAGCTAGCTTTTCATTGGTCACCATGGTGTTCTCTCCTATGGATTCACTTCTTTCTAACATTCACTTCTCAATTCCCAAGCCTTGTATGGCTCTAATACCAATTTGATGGGGAGACTTACCTTTCAATAGCACTCTTGCTCTTCCCAAGACCTATTCTCTAGTATTCCTAGGGTATTCCTCTCTACCCTATTCAGGGATCTCTCCTAAACCCCTCTCACCTCATAAGACTCTCCACCAATTTCAAATTCTTCTCCATTACTCTCAATTTGCCACTAGGCTTCCCTGGGCTCCAAACTGACCCAAACTGTCCTAACCACTCTAGGGGCTAGGAAAGGTTATTCTACTATCTCTTTGTTGATTTGACACCTCACTGATCCATCTCATTGGATTCTTTCACCATTCTCCCATCGCTTTCTTGAAAAACTCCATTTTAGGCCTTGTAGCCTTTTGCCCCAACTAGGCCTCCTAGAACCCATTTTCTTGGATTTTCTCAAAAACGGTCTTAACAACCCAAAAATATTTTTTGATATTCTTTCTAGTGGTACCCTAGGATTCAATATTTACTAGGTGTAAGGTCTCCCAAGTGGCGGTTCATATGACTGTCCTCATACCTCCCTAATTTCAAGGGTTTCAAGGGTTTTAGCTCCTTTTTCCAACTTTCAGGGCTTCAATGACCTCCTCAACTCTCCTCCTTGCACACACATGTCTGGAATACATGTTACCACACTCCCATGCTCTTTATTGGCACAAACCAATCCATTTAGCAGCTTTCTTTACTGTTGTCCTCTCCAAGCCACTAGCCAGAATGCACTTGCACTCACCTAGTGCTTGATATTTTCTTCACTTCCCCAGCAAACAAAGACTCCTAAACCTATATGTATATTATTTACATAGTCCCCAGCTTTATTCCAAGTGGCAATGAGAGGAAAGCCACGGGAACTCAAGTGGGACTCATTATTCACAAAACTGGCCCAAACTAGCAGTCAGTCCAAAAGCCCAAGAACTTGCAAAACATTAACCAGTTGGTCTAAATGACTAATCTAATGCTAGGTACAATAAGTAAATGAAAAAAATGAAACACTCAAAGCATCAGGTTAGTCCTTTCAATCCATTCTTGACTGGATGAAGGCTCGAACACAAAAATGCACTCAAAAGTTGTTGAATTCTAATCACACAAAAATGATCTCCAAGTCTCAATTCATGAAAATGAACTTCCAACCCATGTATTAGGGTTTGAATGACCTTATATACATTTCTCCCATGTGCTAGGACCCTTGGGTTGGACGTAGAACAACATTAATGCTATTTTTCAACTTTTAGGCCAAATTGCCAAGATTTGTCTAGGAACTCATAAAGTTCAAGACTCTAAGCCAAACCTACCCTAACAAACTCTCAAAAAAAACCTAGGGACTTTATATCATAGTCCTTATTCCCTTGGTGGTTGGCTAGAACCACCTACAAGCCAAAAATCACTAAGATCTTCCAAAAGACCTTAAGGTGCTCTTGCACCAGTTTGGAGGATGAAACTTGTTTGGATTTGTGAGGGAAATTTCATAGAAAGGTTGCATCTGTACGCCAAGCATAGTGGATTTCAGCATCCCAATATTTTTCTAAAAAAAAATTTGATCATTGTAATCTTGGTTATGAGCAAACAATTGAAGCAAAAAAATTGTAATCATCAAGTGAGTTATTTGAATTAAATACTCTATTCCAACCAACTTATATGTGTAGATCTATTTTCATTGAATTATTCCAAATCTAAGAAATTTGTATGAATAATTTAGCTAAGGATCATTGCATTTATCATTGAGCCTATGGTCAAATGTTCTCATCCTATGACATAAGTCTTGAATTGCTTTAATCAGTTCTGACAAGTCACGACCTCTTGATTGGGAAGGCTGTAACTCCCCCATTCATTCAGACAACTAGATGTATGTTTGTTGACAATATCAAATAAAACCTCCAGCTAGGGTCTGCTAGTGTAGGGAGAAGCAATGGATGAAATTTTCTTTTTGATTTGGGCTAAATGTGATTAGGACAGGCCCTCATAGGGTTGTATCAAAGCCCAAGAGAGAGATATGTTGAGGAAGAAAATAGAGAAATTATAGTGAAAATGTGCATTAGCATGTCTCATTTTATTTATAGAAGAAAGTACAGTGCACAAAAATCACGCAAAAGCTAAAATCCATCTATGAAATAAATTACTCACTATCAAAAATAACCTTCAAATTAAAGAAGAATTTAAGAAGCTATATTTTCATATAACTTCTTCAAATGTATTTAAATTATTGTACAAGGAACATAAAATATTAGAGATGCACTTTCCAAGCAATGTTGTTTTCCTATTAGTTTATGTAAAACATAATTATTGTGGGGATTCTACTTAAGATTCAATTAATCAAGGAAATCAGAAATGTTTTGGAGTTTTGTTCTACCAATGCAATTATTTTCTATACTAGCCATTATGGAGAAGCGGTTTATACAAATAATTGAATCTTCTAGTCAACAAATGGTCACAACATCTTGGGATGGAATGATTAAAATATGGAACATTGATGAAGGCAGAGGTAGTTGGGAAACAACTTTTGGCTCATCTAAGAAGACACAAAGTGCCAGTAATTATATGAAGAATGGTCATATGATATATTATTAGTATTCATATGGGAGTCTAGCCATATTAATTTTTTTTAAAAGGTGAATTTATGTTATATAAAAAAATTGATGGTTACAAATGGACCACCAAATTTACTAAGGCATGGGAAAGTTGACAAAGAAGAAAATCAGATGGTGTAGGGTTAATCATATGAGTATCTAGTTGTTACTTATGCAATGTGAAATAATGCTTTGAGTTTGAAAGATGTGCAATGCAATGTAATCAGCAATATCAATATAAACTACATAATATTTAACCATTCTTTTTATGCTATTGTACATTGATATTTAACTATTGCTTCAAAGAGTTTAATCATGCACATGAGGAGGAATCTAAATTTTGATTGTCAACTTCTATATATATCAAATTATCCAATAATCAAGTGTATGTCCATATACAAAAATGGCATCAACGCCAACTCAAACAAAGTTTTACAATATGTGGCATATGCCATCTCTATATCTATTCAAAATTTACATGCCAAAATGTCTATCTCATCCTAAACTATTGGTGGATCATCAAAATGGAGCCTCTTTGAAGCACTCATTGGCTCTGAAGGTAGCTGCACAAGAAAAAGTCAAACCAAAATTGAGATTAGTTAGACTATATAATTTAAAATTGAATAATTAACATAAAAATCAATACACATTGAATTATAATTGAAATCTTGATTACCTGAAATATACATCTCTTTGAAGGGTCAGGAGTCCTAGAATATACCCCTCTCAAAGAACTAACCAAACCAACTTTTGTAACTTCAATCTATATATGTGAACAAAATAATGAAATTGATCCAAGTTAGCATAGAATTGTTAGTAATAAGAACATATTTACCAAGCACAAAATAAAATAAACACATACCTCTTTAGGTTGATCTTTTTCTATATCTCCTTTAGGTGTCTCAACACCTCCTCCTTCAGGCATTTGAATACCTACTCCTTCGGGTGTTGTGGCACTTATCAACAATGATGTATAGCTCACAACCGCCTGCATAAAAATGACAAGTACATATGAAACTACGAATCTATGTCAATGTATGCATAATCAATAAAAGATCTTATAAATTTTAATTCAATCAAATTTGAGTTCAATTACCTTTCCCTTATCCAATACTGTGCCTCCATAGTCTGGAGAGTGTTGCACCTTGCTAGCACTAGGTGTTTGCTACAAGCAGAGAGTAAGATAAACATATAAGTTAATATATAATTTCATTATTGACAATTCAAATGACAAGCAAATATACAGTAAAAAAATGTAAATGAGTGAGTGAGAAAATACATACTGTGTGCATGTCGAGGCCAAATGAAATGGCCCTAAGGGTGCTATCAGTCACCTATGTGAGCTCCTCCTTAGACATTAACTGTTAAATAGACCATGTAAATAAATATTAGTACTTGATACTATCTCTTATTAATATTCATTTTAAAAAAATGCAAGTTATGAATTTACACCTTAAATGTTACTTGTGTAACTACTCCAATGTCCACCTCTCTAGCAGGAGAGGACTCTGTAGGGTGTGCTCCACTCCCCTGCGTGTGATATGCTATAATCTCCACATCCTGGATGTCATAATCAGAAGTGTCTAATGGATGCTCGGGGGTTGTACAATAGGACCCAAACATATTTGTGGCACGTATTGCAAATATGTGGTACACAAATATATGGACCCGAGGAGGTGATGGAGTAGCACTGGATCCATTGCAAAAATCACTAGACTGTGGCTGAGCTACTGAAGAAGCATGGGAAACCAAAAGACCACTCAAAGAGTGAATGGCCTGGATAGTTTGTGTGGTTGCATCCTCCGTAATATTTGGATGTTGTACTAGAGGTGGCAGAGGAAGGGGAGGATGGGGAACATGTGGGCACCTAACTACTCTAGCTGCCCCTGGCTTATCTTGAGGCATACCTCTACCAACGCCTTGGAAGGGTTTAATGTCAAAGTAATTGACATGATGCCCTAACAAAAACTCAGCATATAATTTTTTAATAAAGTAAAAAGGTACATCAAGATTATTGTTGGGTGGTTTATCAAAAACCATACACCAACGATCCCAAAAGTTATCTACTATGCCCCTATGCGTGCACCATTTTATAGAAAGTTTTGGCTTGTTAACATTAACTGGCAAACTAGTGTTGGGGTTAATAAATAAAGAGGCTATTTGGGCTTTTGTTATTTGGAGATCTTTCACATCATCATAAGACATTCCACATGCATAATATTTCCTCATGGTTTCTCGCCACGAATGAAATGCATTATGTTGGGTGGAGAGGGTTTCTACATTTGTAATTATTCTTGTCAATGTGGTTGACATATGGGATAATCGAGGGATTTTCCTATAAACATCACAAATTCCCCTCAATTGCTCCAATTTTTCATGAATTAACTGTTCAATTGATGTCTACGGAGGTGGTGGAGCATTTGGAATTTCTACATTTTGATTCTCAGCTCGTGGATTTTCATTTTCAACTGGTGGAATTTGTGCATTTTCATTCTCAGCAACCATAATGCCTGATTAAAGTTAAAAAATAATTAATCTAAAATTAGACAATATAAATGAAACACTATTTTTAAATCAGAATCCATTAAAAACATTCATTTTTTTATCAAAATTTATTTTGAACTCAATTGTTTCATAAAAATTCAATCAAAAACCCTATTTTGAAAAAAAATCCACAAAAAAATTCATTTTTTATCAAATTCCATTCTCAATTCAATTTTTTCATAAAAATTCAATCAAAAACCCTATTGTGAAAAAAAATCCACAAAAAACATTCATTTTCTTATCAAAATCTATTCTAAACTCAAATTTTTCACAAAAAGTCAATCAAAAACCTTATTTTTAAAAAAAATCAACAAAAACCATATGAAATTATTCAAATCTAAATCAAAATTGAATCAAATCAAATGAAAATAAAAAAAATTACCTTTCCAAATCGAATTTAGCCTATATCGGATATCTGTTACGCGAAGAATGGATGCACTATGCACCCGCGGGTTCTTCTCAGCCGAATGACTTCAAAAAAGCAACAAAAGTTTTTAATATATACTTTTTACAAATCGTATATCCGATTTGTAAAAGTAGCTTTGGTGTTTGGTATGGTGACACCCGAGCCTCAAAAAGTCAACATGTTCTTTTCACGTTTTTTCAGTCGATGAAAGACGTGTTTTTTTCCTCATTGCCACTTTTTGGCCCACCATTAACCTACACATACCCATTTGCATTTTATCTTTCAGCTTGTTGCATAACATTATCAGCAAATTACTTTGTTTTACATCTAAAAATAGCATTGCACTTTATTTACTTTTGCATAGCATGTTTTTTTTTCAAAAGATGTATCTTTGATTTGGTTAAACATGGATTGCATAAGTACAATATTCCTTCTTATGAGTTCAATTTTGATTACCACAATGATGAACATGTTAGTCATAGACTTGATCAAACCATTACATTACCCATTGGTGAGAATAGTGGTGTAGACAATCATACCAAGCATACTTATTCTTCTCCTGATACCTCTCCTATTAGTGATGAAGGTATTTTGGTGAAATAAGTTACAAGCATTGAGGGTCTTGATTATCCATCTCATCATTCCCCTTTGCAATATGTTACACAACAAGAACATGAGATCATAGACACATTTCTAAATATCACCTTACCTAGTGTCCATAAACATGACAATCAAAGTTTTCCATCTCCTAATATCCTTCCTTGAGGTAACGAGGATAGGTTGGTGTTAGAAGATATCCCTATTAAGAATCATGAAACCCTTGATCCTCCCCTCCCTAATGCTCCTACCATTTGGAATAATCTATTTGAAAACAATAGTGGTCCTTCTCTTGATACCTCCCCCACTTGTGATGAAGTTTCTTTACAAATTTCAACCTTGGATGAACATAATACAAGCTCTCCTAGTAGGCTATATAATATGGAACAAGATAATGAGACCTTAGAAAATCAAATAGATTCTTCCCCTAATCTCCCCACTATCAACAAACACGACAATCCAACCATTGATCATTCCCCTACTTGCGATGAAGTCCTTTTAGAAGAACCAATCCATGAATGTCAAGATAATTTGATTTGTAGTTCTCCTAAAAAATCTCCTTCTAGGGAAACTATCATGGTGATAGAAAATGATAACATTAATAATGTGTCTTCCTTAGATAAAATGATGATTCTTGATTTCCCTTTATTCGAGATACATCAAACCAAGACCACTAATATTATGAATGTACAAGTGTCCATTAGATCCCCCTTAATCAATGGACCTCATACATACCTCGTGGGACATCCTAAAAACCCTCTAATTCTCTACCCACCTTCACACAAACAACAAACTCAAAATAAACCTAAACTTGTCTTTTACCCTCCTAAGGATAATGTTTCACAGTAACTGACTCATAATATTGTTACTCACACATATAACACTCGAAACAATCTGCAACCACAACGACCAACCCCAACACCCTTGTCTTTGCCTCATCCTATCCTACCTAACCCTTTCTCACTAGATCGAAAGGAGTATGATCTTGTTGAGCGACTTAAGAATACTCCTGCTAAGATATCATTATGGGACATTATTCAAGCCTCCATCACTATCACAACATGATTCACATAGGCTTACAACAATTTCCTCTTTTCTAATGTACAACCAAATGACATAGTTGCGATCATTCAAGGAATAAACAATGACATTTTTTTCCACCAAAGTGAACTCCCCTCTTTGGATGTGAAAAAAAAAATGATCCTTTCATGATCATAGCACAATACAAATGAAAAGGGATAAAGAGAGCTCTTGTCGACACTATTTTTCCCTTAATATGTGTAGTGTGAACCTTCTGGATAGGCTTGACATTGATCAATCGAACATTCAACCTAATTATTTATCTATTAAGAGATTTGAAAATATTGAAAAGAAACTGCTTGGGGTAATCATTATACCTCTTACACATGGAGTGGCCACATTGAATATAACAATCCATGTTATGCCTTATAAAATTTCATGTAATCTTATCTTAGGCAGACCATGGATTCATGCAATGAATCAGGTGCCCTCTACTCTTCATCGTAAAATTAAGTACATCTACAACAACACCATCCACACACTTGGCATTGATCTTGAGCCTTATAGTGTCCTACAACTTGAGCAAAACAAAGAACATCCTTTAAACCCACCAACATCAACTACACCTGTGGAACTCGTACAATAGAACAACAAAGAACAACATATTGAAAAAATCACAAAGCTATTCAAAGATGATTGGGGTTCCTTGGATTTCAAACATGAATTCATGGGCGAATACAAGATCATAAACAAAAATTCCAATAAGGAACACAAAAAAGGATATGAGCTCATGAAACAACTTGGATATAGTGGAAAAGGATGTGGTGCTAATGAACAAGGTATTTGCAGTCCTAATGACCCTATCATACAACAAATAACTCATGGTCTTGGTTATTGTCCTTTGGTAGAAGTAATCAGGCCTTCACTCAACATCAACACTCTCACACAACATTCTTCTAAACCAACTTTAACAGTAGTGCATCCTAAACTAATTGACACTACTACTCTTGATCATTCTTCTTTGCAAACAATTAAACAAATGAATACACCTTCGCTTAAATTAGAAAACAAAATCTACCAATCTATAGAGTCTTGCATAGGTATGCCAACTATTACTAAGAAATATGTATCTTTGCTGCAAACCACAGAAACACCTTCTCTCATTGATCAAGATGGTATCTTGTCGAGACTCCTCCAAGATCACTTGCTAGCCCTTCCTCCAAGAACTCGAAATAAATTCTAGATTACAAGACTTTAATTTTGTACATATCATAGAGTTCATTGTCATTCCACTAATGGACATAAGGCTTTGAGTAGTAAAATCCAACATTTTAAGGAGTTTGGTGTTCTTCCTTATGTGGGGGCACCTAATCCTTCTAATTGATAATGATTTTCACTTTAGCAACCATTGCATCAATCATTTCAGTTCACGCTTATCCTGCACTTAGTGGGGGAAAGGGGTTAGTAGCCTTATCCTTGTATGCCGCTTGTCGTGGCCTCCTTTGGCTAGCCATTAACCTTTCATGAACATATAAGAGCAAGCTTGGGATGTGGATGATAATCCTTAAGTTGGCTCGCTATGACATACTACCTTTTCATGATGTAGCTTATTGGAAACATATGACTCGGCATAGGGATTTTTGAGTAAGATCTCATGCCTTCCTTCTTCTACTTTAAAGAAATTACTCACATTATTGGTGTTAGCAACCGCTTTAAAGTGGGGGCATACACCAACACTCACATTTCATTGTGCAATTTATTTCTTCTTGCAATGCATCCTCTTCTTGGTGGTGTCATTGGGCTTGATTTCCTCCAAGAGCATGATCATTATTTTACACATCCTCTCTTGGAGACATTAAGCACAATGTCCCTTAAGATGAGACCTCACATGAATTAAACAAAATCCCTTTGAACAAAACTGACACCACTTTGCATTTACAATGTCTATGAGTGTCAAGCATACAAAGTTTTTCTCACCTCATAAAGCTCGAAAATCCTTTTCCTTTGTGGTGCCTTGATAAAGTTATCAGGAGGTATAAATTTGGTATGGTTGAGCAGGAAGCCCATTCCAAGGCATGACTTTCCCCATAGCCACTTGTGTGTTTGTGAGTTCATGCCAACTAGTGTATTTTTCTCACCTTTTTGGGTCTTCTCACCCAGTGGACAGCCATGAGTTCCATCACCCCAAAGTGAGTATGCATTTTCTTTTTGGAAAAACAACCTAGATCTGGTCCACAATGTGTTTGAAAAATGGTCAAAGCTTGATCTAGCTTTTCATTTTCATCTTTCAAGTTTTTGCCATTGTATGATCATATATCTTCTTCTACTACAAAAACATTCACCTTTTCTGTGTCCTTTTGCACTCATGTTGGTTTGACTTAGGATTCTATATCTTGGGGGCTTGCACAACTTCCTTTGATCTTTTTCATTCTCTTTCATCTGCATTGGTACGATTGGACTCCTCTTGAATCTCTACTTTAGTTTCAATTTGAAGAAAGTTCATCCTCTCACTGAAGTGGGGGCTTAATGTGTCACCAAAAAATGTATATTTATCATTTTTATGCTGACTTGAGTCCCTCTTATGGAATTTGGCTTGATTTTTCCTAGATTTAATGTTGTAATGTGGTTAACACATTCATATTAGGTCTTGGACCCTTGTGAATCATTAAGACTTCTAGGATGTCTTATAAAGGTGTTGTGAAGTGTTATAACTCATTTCTACACTTTTCTAGACTCTTCTTATCATAATTCACCTAAATAACCTTACCAAGACCTATTTGAAAGTGTTGTAAATTATTGTAACAAAATTTCACATTTTCCTAGGCTTGTCATCAATATTTACACCTTTCTTATGCTTTAAATGACCCCTTTATACACTTGTAGGCCTTGCTTAAGTGTCTTGTTGAAGAAGAACGTGATAAAAAATTATTTAAATTATCGCCATTTCTGACATCCACTTAAAAATTCCCAGGTGGACTAAGTCACCATTGATGGAGACTTAGTCCCATTTGGCTCAAAAATAAAAATAAAATTAAAGTTCTTTCAGTTTTTTATTCCTTAAGACCTAAGGTAGGCCTGTGCAGAGGTATTTTTAGGAATTAGAGCATAATTGTGTATAAATATAGGGTTTTCCCTCTCATTTGACCTAACTCATGTAACTCATCATCATTTATTCATCAGTCATCATGTTCTCAAGTCAAGCAAACTAGGGTTTTAGCATTCTAAGTCATCAAGATAGCTTCTAAAGACATTCAAGGGAAAATTCTTCATGTTTTGCTACAAAAATTCAAGATAAAACATCATGTAAAGGTATTAAATCCATTGTTTCATGCTTTATTACATTCTTTCTTCATTTGGTTTAATTACCTGAAAAGGGGTTTGACCAAGGAAAGCCCCCATAATTCACCATTTCTTTCTCTTTCATTGTGTGTTTGCAAATTTAGACACTTTGAGGGTTTGAAGATCATTGAAGACTAGGTTGAAGACTTGTTTAAGACCTCTCCTTGAAAACCCAAAAAATCAACAAAAGTCACTTTTAGGCTCAGAAATTAGAGTTTCAGAAGTGGGAACCTATCAGGAACCGAACTGCAGAATGAGGGCTTCCATTTCCACTTTCAAATTTATAAAAATTCAGAAGTGGACTAAGTTGCCAAAAGTGGTGAATTAGTCCCACTGAACCTATTTTTTAGAGGTTTTTGTAGATTCAAATACCCATTTTCCCGAAATAAGTTTCTCAGCAATTTTTCCAGAACTGAGACTAAGTCACCCAGATTGGCACAAGTGTCCCAATCAGCTTCTGCAACTATTTTTTCAGGATTCTAGACCTTCATTCCATCCCTTTTCAACCTCTAGGTGCACACCTCTTTTTTTTTGTTTCACAGTCTTCTATTTAGTTTTGTTTGCATTTTTAGGTCATTTATCACATGTTTGCATATCACAATGTGTTTTCCAGCACTTCACATTTCTTAGATTTAACATCAATAAGTCATCTTTCCTTTTCATTTTATTGCATCAGTATATAATATTAAGGCATATTATATCCATTTAACATTAATCTTGAATGTAGACATTTCCCATTTTGGCCCATCTCTCTCCTTTTAGGTGAAAAACCCTAGAAATGTGAGAGTATTAAGGGGCCAAAATCATTGTCCATAGTACTAGGGGGTGGGAGATATAGGGGCCCTTGGGGCCATCCTATATATATATACATTGGTATCTCTCACTTTAACACACATTTTTTCTCCCTTCCTATCTTTGTATGTCTCTATTTCTCTATCTCTCCCCCTCTCTCTGTCTCTTACTCTTTCCCCCTCTATTTCTATCTTCCTATCTTTCTCTATCCCTCCCTATTTATATCTCATTATCTCTATGTTTCTCTTATTTACTTCATCTACCCTCTATCTATCCTACTCTCTCTTTATATATATATATCCCTCTCTACCTCTATAGATCAATATCTTTTACTATATCTTTATATTTCTCTCTCAATCTCCCCCTCTTTGATTATCTCCCTCTTTCTATCTCCATCTTTCCCTCTCCCTCTCCCTCTTCCTTTCTCCTTCAATCTCTCCCTTTGTATATTTATCATTATGTATCTTTGTCTTTATCTCTCTCACACATTTTTTTATCTTTCTCAAGTTATATTTTTCTCTCTCCTTTATATCCCTCTCCACCTCTCTCCCTCTCCCTATCACTTCCTCTTTCTATATCTCTAAAATTCTCTCTCCTATCTCTATTTCTCTCCCTCCATCTATCTCCCTCTCTATCTATATATGCATATATATCTCCCTATCTATCTCTCTTCATATCTCTCTCCTACTCATACACACACACAATTTTCTTCTCCCTCCCTATCTGTAACTCTATCTCTATTTCTATCTCTCCATATTTAAATTATTACATATCTCCATGTCTATCTCTATCTCATTATCTATGCATATCTCTCTACCCCTACATCTTTCCCTCTCTCTACCCATCTTTGTATGACTTCCTATCTCTCTCTTTATATTTATCTCTTCCTCTCTAATTCTCACTCTCTCTCTCCCTCTCTATATATTTATCGCTTCCATATCTTTCTATCCATTTTTCATCTCACTTTATATCTCACTATCCTTTTCTCAATATTCCTCCCCTCCATCTCTATCTACATATCTATCTCTAACTTCCTCTCTATCTATATCTCCTTACCTCCCTCTCTCTCTCCATATTTATATCCCCATACTCCCTCTCTCTCCCTCTATCTATATTTAAAATATAACATGATCCTATAGGTAATGGATCCTTAATACCTTCTTAATTTATAGGTTTTTTTTTTACTTGTGTTTCGATCTATTTAGGTAGTTGCATAGTTGATTTGAAGCTATAACTTCTCCATTCAGACCTTTATTTCACAAACAACATCATTTTCTAAATAGCCTACCAATTGACCTCATATATAATACACAAATGTATGTAAAAAATAGACCAAAAAATTTCCTAATTAACCTTCCACACTTCTCTGGTGCAGCCATTGTACACTAAGGTGTGATTGCCAACTATATATAGGTTATAATTTTATAGGGTGCTTATGGAGGTTAGTATTATGTCTTCCAATTTTTAATTTTATGATGGAAACCCTCTATTTTAACAAGTATTCTTCTACACTTTACTCTTAAAAAAGGTTCTTCCTTAACCAACTTAATGAAATATAATGAAATATAAAATTGAGCATATTTCTTTCACTTATTTCCTTATCACATCATAGAATTTTATTGTAAAATAATTTTCTTACTTTATTATCATGCCAAACTCAAGTTTATTTCTCAACTCAATTAAACTAGAATCAATTATCCAATCTATAAAGTGTTGATTTAGTAAAGAATCTCATAAAAAAATATTTATGGGAGAAATCCCTATCTATTTCCCTCTAAAAAACTCAATTATTTGACAACCTAATGTGTACATATATTAGAATGAAAAAAGTGTTCAAATATGAGCCATGTATAAAAAATTCATCTATAAGAATATTTTAATGAATTCACTAAGTGAAATATATAATTGAAAAGGTTAATAAACCATGTTTGTTAGAGATCTCACATGAATGGGATTTCATAGAAAAAAATTCGTTATCAAGACTAGATATAAATTCTATACAAATTAAAGTTTAATGGAGCTTTATATTTGTAGGATTTCTTGATAAATACCTCTTATGAATATTAGAAAAAGATAGGATAAATGATGCTTGAATAAAATCTCACATTTTTTGAACTCTACAAATGCATTTAGTATAGACTGTCAAATTAAAGTCTTAAAATACTAATTTATTTACTATTTGTAGAGATAATTAGATTAATTCAATTATAAACATAGAATGAAAATACGAGTAAAAATTATAGAATTCTTGGTTAGTTGGAAGTAATTAGACATTGGAGGGTGTTGGTGCTTCCAACCCATTTCCAAAGACCTCTAAAGATTAATTATTTTTTATTCCTGAAGGAAATGGAAGTCGGTCAATTCATAAGGAACTCACTCTTATGGGAAATTTTTCATGTGCTTTAGGCTCTACAAAACCTAGGTGGGTTCCCCTAATGGTATCACAATTAGACTATGAATTGTGACTATTAGATGATACCTAGAAGATATTATTATCATACATTTATGAAAAGAGCTCCCAAATATAACTCATACAAAATGAATAGTTCTCTTAGAATCTTAAACCTTTGCATGAGAGGTGAGAACAATAACAAATTATTTTTAAATAGTTTAAATAATTTAAATATTTAAGTGAATTTCAGTATTTGAGAAAAGATATTATACCTAGATAAGTAGCTTATAGCTATAGAGTTTTATAATCAAATAATCTTGTCATAAAAAAACTCAAATATAGATTTAATGGATTATTAAACATCATTACACTATAAGAATGCAACCTAAAAATGGTATGCAATATGATTCCAATTATAAATATGATGCAAAAGCATTCAGGTGTACTCGCAAACATCAATAAAAAATATTTTAGTTTTTTTCATTTTTTTTCATTTTTTTTTTCATTTCTGAAATGTCATTCAACGCAATTTTGGTGGTCAATTATGGAATAAGTTGAATTATTTTTTGTCATTGATTAAAAATTGTCATATATATATACATTTAAAGGATCATTATAGGTAATTTCATCAAGCTTCTTAAAGATCGACTATTGCAAATAAATGAAATATTTTCCCTATTTTTTGTTTTGGTGTACTATTCTTTTTGTGAAATAATATTCACTCAAAATTGGTATATGGCTATTTTTATCATTTCCAAATAAAATGTGTAGTCATGGTAAAAGTAAACTTTTTCTTGCTTTATTTGATAAAGACATTAAAACTAAATTAATGGTGTCTTGGAGTGGTGTTGTAATGTGTTGTACACATTCACACTATTCTACGACCTTTATTTAACTAAAAAGTGCCTTAATTGATCCTTTGCAAGGGTGTTGTAAAGTGTTGTGACACACTTTCACACTTTTATAGGACTTATTTGCTTAATTGAGCCTAATGCGCCCCTTTCTAAATAAAATATGCATCATGTGTACCTTGTTTAAGTTTTGTAAAGTATTTTAAGGCACTTTCACATTTGTCTAGGTGGTCTTAATTCATTGCACAGTTAAGTGGAGTTATTAACCCCCTTTTTTAGGCCTTAATTTTGACACCTCCCAAGGATCTTTCCCAACAATCATAAATTAAATATCAAATTATTTCGTTGGTAAAAATTTGGTCCTGGTAAGTTGAGCTAGGACCCATTCACCCTTGATGATGAATGGGTCCTCCCTTAATAGGACCCCCTTTCTCAGTTGATCTGGAATGGGTTTTTGGCCTTCTTTTAGCTCCCCAATGCTTGATCCTAGAAACCTAGCCAAGACCCATTCGACTTTGGTGGTGAATGGATCCTCCCTTAATGAGACCTTGATTTTTGAATTTCATTCTGGTGGTAAATTAATTATCTTTCCTTCCAGATCTAGTGACGACCTTAGTTCTTTGAATTTCGGGGTTAATCTCCTAATTTAGAATAAATAAGGGGTGAATTCACATTGTTTCTCCTATCAATTTTGTGTGAATTCATGAGATCAAAAGCAAGAGAAATAGAGAACTTCAAAAGGAATTCATAGGGAATTTCAAGGTAGATTTCAAGTGTTTATTGCAGCAATTCAAAGTCATATCATCATGCCAAGGTTTTAACGCATTCATGTGTGTTGAGCTAAGAAGTTAATGTTGTAATGAGGATACCTTTACAAGAATCATCCTTCATCTAAGATCCACATTCTTCATGGAAACTTCATGATTTTTTGCAGATTTGATTCACAAGACACAATCCAACGTGACATCATTTCCAGTATTTCATGTCTATGCTTCATTTCCGTATTTCATCATTTGGTTTAATTACCTACAAGGGGTTTGATTGAGGAAAACCCCCATTCACTAAAAAATCCACAAGTTTTCTTCCCCTTGAGTGTGTGATTGTAGATTTACAGGTTGAAGATCAAGTTGAGCAAGATTTGGAGAAAAATTATCAAAGTTGCAAAGTTGCTATCTAAGTTGTCATTCAAAGTGTAGAATCATAGAAAGAGCTCTATAGAATTAATTACAAGATTCCAGACCTCGATAACTAGTATTTCACGAGAGAATACATCAAGGTACATGATCCTAGAATTAGTTTTTCAAAACCCTAAAAGGACCCATTCTCCCCTGAAGGAGAATAAGTCCTCCATAGCTCAAAAACAACTTTTTAGCGAGGTACATAGTTTTTTATGTTCTAAAAATATCGCCCATAGTTGCTATAATAGTTAGGTTGCATTTTTTGTTGTTATTGGCATCTTATTTTGCATTATTTCAGGTGTTTAGGGCCTTGAAAAATAAGTGATCCATCTCTTTTTCCCACACATTAGGGTGGATCCTATTTTTACCCCTTTACAAAATGAAATAATTACAAAAATATAATTCAAATAATCAGAACCAAAAGTAGAAAAGGAGTTATGAGTTTTAGGAACAATGAAAATTTTGTTTTGAAAGGAAAATATAGCATATCATAGGGGGATCTAAGAAGATATAAGATGTTTCAAAATATAAAAGTGGAATACAAAATAAATGTAGATAAATGAAGAGACGTGTAGTTGGGAGGGTATGTAGCATCATAAATTATCACCCTTGACAATTTGACACTATAATTTACCCCTATGTGATTTAACCTAATTGTACATATAATTTCCTAAATTATATATTCTTGGTCCCCTTTGTACACTTATCATAAAAACCCATGTACAAAACCTAAGATAAAATGGTTGGGACAAAGTCACCATGCACGACTTGGTCCCCCTTTTCTTCCTCCAAATTTTAATATGCTAGAGTTGGCATTTTATAATTTGAATTTCAAATGTCAAATATCAGCTATCAATATTTTATTTGTGATAAATTAAATTAAATTCCTATAAGTACCTAGTCATCACATCATCCAAAAAATAAGTGGGGAAATCTAATAGGAGTTATTGTCAAGAGAATCATCGAGAGAATTCAAGAGAAGATTTATAGCATTTCAATAGTAAAACATCATGTTAAGTTTTATTAGAGATTTTTAATGTTCATTTTATCATTTGATTTTTAAGGACTAACAATTGTAGATCTCTCAAGAAAATCAAGTCAAATTGACATCAAGCCTTGAGAAGATTTGTATATGATTTCATTCCTTTAATGAAATTTGACTTCAGTGGTAAGCTATAGTCCATTGTTGACTCATCATTCATTTATCATTTAGCCTCTATCCCTCAAAAGTATGAGCTATCTTATATCAACTTTTCCATTGTGGAGGTGGGAAATCCAACATGAGGTTTGATTGAGGCAAGATCCTATATTTCGTAACCCTTACCCTCTTTGAGTGTGTGCATTTTAGATCTAAAGAATATTGGAGGAAGCTTGAAGGTCATTTATTTATTGTTGCATTCAAACCTTACAACTTGATAACATACAAAAACTTAATTATGTAAGCAACCAACCAATGAAGACCTAAAAGTGAAACTTGAAAGGAAGAAGGCTCTGATCTAGCTTCCAAGGATTGTGAAGATAGATTTTAGATTAGCTAGTTGGACATAGTTGCCATGGGTGACTTGGTATTTCTTTTTTAGCTCCAAATTCATATAATAGGTGCACAAAAATCTTCTTTGTCTTTTTTTTGCTTCCTAAATTTTTTGAACAATTAATTTTTAAATTTATTATTTTTGCATCAGAATGAATTATTGGCATCATTGGTTAGTAAAATAATTTCACTCCACTCTAAAACCTATTCCAATTTTGGTCAAGGGTATATTGACTCACCTTTTAATTTGTAAGATAGTCTTACATCTTTCTCCAATCCATTAGAATTAGCTACCTCAAATATCAAATGATATTGTAGTGAAAAAGGACATTGATATCCTAAATTAAAATCTTAGGGTCAATTTGTTTTCACCATATCAAGGGGAAAAGTAATATAATTAAATTTTAAAGAAAGTAATTAAAATCAATTTTGAGTAGAGGAAGGGACATGACAAGTTGGTTAGAGGAGTTTCCCCAGGTAATATGGTAGGTTTAATATTAAATTGAATTAAAAATATATAAAATGACATGAACTAAGTGTGGAGGGGGTCACAACTTTTGGAAAGAGAAGATATTTTCCAAGTACAATGCAAATTGGGAGAAATGAAATAGGGTCGTGCCATAGAGATGGAAGTTTGAAAATAAAATGCAATTAAAATGTATAGAGAAGATTAAAGAGAGGGAGATGGAATGTGTCAAGAATAGAATGTAAGAAAATAAAGTATAAAGGGAGGCAACATGTAAGCATTGAGAATAGGAGAGAAAATTCAACATAATGAAGAATATATTTATGAAACATATAAAAATTCCATAGTAGTTGAAAAGAGACTAGATTGCATCAATTTTAAAATGAACAAAAGTTGAGTTATAGAGAAAAAATAAAGATATGAAAGAATGCAAAGAATAATGGTTTTGATGATTGTAAATAAAATTAAACTTGCAACTTGTAATTGTCTATAACTTGTGTTGAAGGTTTAATCTATTAAATAATTAAATTGAAACTAAATTTTCATAGCATTTAATTTTGAACATTATTAGAATTTTAATGCATATGATATAAATTGAGTTTGTATCCATTTTATTATAAAATCTATAATTGGTTTCAATTGACAAATTATAATTTTTAATTGAGTTGTTGATTGGTTGTGAGTTCTAGTAGGTTGATAAGTTACCCTAGTTTCATAATTTATTAAATAGTATTATAGCTAGAAGAGCATGGACATGGTGAGAAGAGTAGTATTCTTTAAAGATTTGATTTGTTAGAAGTGTTGAAGTTAAGTTTCCTAGAAAATATAATATAAAAACACCCCCCAATGATTTAAAATGGGTGAAAGATAATTGCAGAGTGTGTGAGTATGTTTTCCTCCAATAGAGGTTAAGTCTAGGTAGAAGGTGCACATATAGTGAGGTGTGTATTCTAGAAACCTTTGTTTGGTAGAGGATAAGTGAGTGAGTTTGTGTTGCAGGTCAATAATGTAATAGTTGAGGGACATGTAAGTATCTAAGGAAAATTTTGAAGTGGAAGAAGATGCATTCAAAATACAAGGGTATGTGCAGGATCATCATGGAAAAAACAAGCCCTTAAGTGGCAAAAAATTCAAAAAATTCAGAGTTAGGCAACTTGACATAAATATTTGAATAATTTATCTATATTATTTCAAAAATATGTAAGAATATAATATTTAGAAAATTGAATGTAGTTTCTAAACTACTAGGTTTATTATAAAAAAATAAAAATCTATTTGGTGAAAATTTGAAATTTCAATGCATAGTACTTAAATTTCAGGAAAAAATTAAGAAGTAGGTGTTTTTCTAACCACTCTAACCATAATAAAATGATAATATTTTTTTATAATATTTTAGATATAAGTAGAGGACTCATGTTCTGATGTGATGCATAATTTTTTGTAATTTTTTTCCAAGTAAATAATTAATTATGAATTTTTTATTACAATTTTTTTTTAAAATAAAAACTTGTATGTCTAACCACCTTAACTTGGTCAAAACTTCATGAAATTCAAAAAAATAAATTTAATCCTATAGTATGCGAAGCATAGAATGTGACACATGTTTTGGATTCAAAAAATGTGCTACCATTTGAAAGATATAGATGTTTTTCAATCAACCTATCAATCAAGACTTTAGTCGTAATTCAAATAGAGAATGAATAATAATTATTTATTAAATTCAAAGTAAAGCATAATTTATATTGGTGGAAAGCTAAGAATCTCCTTTAAAAATCCTTTTCGTTTCATCAATTTTGGGTCAAAAAAAGTCGTCAGCCACATAGGCCATCATATCACTTACATATCGCCACTTTTTGGCCCATCATGATCCTGCACATACCCACAAGATGATATGGGTCATGAGGAGACCTTTGATAATTTTGTTCTAGGAACAATATTGGGAAGAAGAGGGAAATGGAAAGTTCCATGAATTTTTTTAAAAGATAAAGGAAATATTAAATTTATTAGAGATTAACCAATACAGAGAGGATATAAAAAAATAGGGAATGTTTGAAGAGATATGTGTGAAGAATAAAATCCACTTGAAGGAGGATAGTATAAGGAGGACCAGAGAAAATAAATGTTGCAACTCTTGGATAGAAGGGATATGGGAGGAAAAATATGTAAGAGCAACCTACACAATTGTAGATAACACAAGGAGAAGACAATAAATGAGTATGAGAAAGAGAGGAAACATGTGTAGATAAAAAAATATAAACCCCATGGATGTGTTAAAAGTTTGTTTAATACATATAGTAGAGAATTTGGATCAATGCGCCATGTGGATGGCTTTAAAGAAGGATAGATTTTAATGTTAAAGGATGAAGAAAGAAATAAGGAGAATATAAAAAATATGTCCTTAAAATCATATACAATTTAAGGGAGAAGATGAAGTAGTAGGGATCACATAGGTAATATGTTCTTCTTTTGAATTATGTAAAAATGAGTTATATATTGAGTTTTGTAGATAAGAGATGGAGGATATTGTGAGTAAGAAAATGGGTGAAGAAAATATAATTTTTGAGGTAAATAATGGTATAATTACAGAAGTGGCGGTAGTTCGGAGGAATTGAAAGTATTAGAAAGTGTAGCTAAGAGTGAAGATATTGTAGAAGTTACAAAGAAAGAGGTAATGCACAATATTTATAATTCTTACATTGAAGAGAATGAGCAGTTGTAGTGTAGAAAAATGTACTCCTTTACATTTTTGCACATTGTTTGGGCACTTCTAATTAAATTGGACTTAATTATGCATTAATAAGCCCTATTTTACATCTACAAGCCTAATAAATTACATTTTCCAAAGGGGAAACTTGACAATAATTAATGTCAACACATAACACTTTACCTTGAGCAATGTGTGTTCCAGGAATAGGGACCTAGGACCCATTCACCCATCGGCAAATGGATCCAACCTAACTCTTTGAAAATAAATTTAAATTATGTTTTTGGTATTACTTTAATTTCTCTAAATTCTAATTTTGATGTTAGCTTGTAATGCTTAATTTTTGAGAAATTAAGGATACATACCTATAAATACAAGGTTATTTTATCAAATCAACATTATATTTTAAGTGCAAGCATTCCTAAAGAAAATTTTATGATGAAAGGAATTTAAGAGAATATTTATGGGTGATTTATTGTTGCAATCAATATCTCAAGCATCATGTCAAATTCCTTTGCAATCATGCATGTTTTTGGAACTAATATTGTGATGTAGGTTTCAAAGATCAAGTCAAGCATTCAAGTCATATTTTAACTATCAAGATCTACATCCATTGAAACCATTTTGATCAACCTTAATATTTCACACTTCCAAAGGTTTATTCAAGGGTTTAATCTTAGGTTGAAGAAGGATTGAATATCTCTTGAAGTGCTAGATTGGAAAAGTTGTCAAAGTGGTGAAAGTTGTCATCAAGCCACAAAAAACTCACCAACATATCTGATTTCTAACTTTCTAACACTAAAACCTAGATCAAATAGAAGCCACAGATTGACATTAGAGCCTCCTCATAGTTATTTGAAAACCCTAAGTAGAGACCCATTTTGTTGGAAGATTGAAGAAAAATCCCCCCGGTGTGTTGCCATTGATGCCAACATTGGTTGGTAACATTTTTTGTCAATCCAAAAAAGCTATGTTTCTGTTATTTTGATTCAGTAATTTGGTCTAGAAATTATCTCTATAGATTATCACTCCATGGGATTTCAATATGATTATCAAGACTATTAGTTGCATCTCTGCATAAGTTTTCAATAGTTTTTGTTGAAAGGAATGAAAGATATGGATGATAGGGTTTGACTTGCAGTGTTATGCACAATAATTGGTCAAATGGTATAAGTTTTCTTTTAGATGACATAGATAAGAGGTGCACACTTTGTTGGTGATTTAAAGAATTCATTATTAGGTCTAGGGTAACCTAATTTATGCTAGAATTGTGAAACAATCACAAATATATGAGCCACAAAATCAAACAAAAAACAAATACACCTTCTACGCAAGAGATATGCAAATAATATATGCAATATTCCTCAATAAGAAAAAGATATAAAAGCAAGAGACTCTCAAGAAGATATGAAATATCAATATATAATTACAATGAGGGTTGAGTGCTTATAAGAGAAAAAACCCTAAATGAGAAAGGGATTATATTAGGACAAGAGTCAACATCACATGAGATGAGACACAATGATCTAATATTAGCTCAACTAATAAAAACATTAAAACACTCCTAAGTTTCACTTAAGTACATGAAAATAAATTAGACTAATAATCAATTAAAGATTAGTTAATTATTAGCTAATGCAAGATAACTCTAACACCCCCCTTAAGATTAACTTAGCGAGTAGCTAGAAACCCTAAAAGGAATGCATGATGGGTCCTGAAAAACTAGGAATGATAAGGTACCCATATACAAACATAAGATCTATATTATGTGGATAAATAGAGAAAACCTCATGGGAAAACCTCCACTTGAAAAAGAGGTGAAAGCCAAGTGAAGGAATGAAGAAACCTCCAAACAAGACAATTTCCTAAAAAATTGGAACATGTAGAACATCCAAAAGCACAAAGCTATAGACTACTATCGAAGATGACTCACTAAGTGTTGAATGAAGAACCTCTAGAAATAGGAATGCAAGAGTGGCCATATGGTAAATGATCCAACTCACCAAAATGCAAGGGTACACAATACATTTTACTAGTACATAGGAACAAGAACTAGATACATAGATCACTCAAAACTGTGAAACCAAAGAAGCATTAGCACCAACAATAGAAACTTCCCCATAATGTTGAAAAGGAAGAGCCATGATAGGTACACTGAAATAGTCTGAAACCAAGAAGTGCATGTAGGAGAAACAACTTGCAAATAAAAGGGTGTACAAACTAAGGCACACATGCATGAGGCAAGAATCACTGGGATTCACTGTTGTCGTGGAAGGGACACTCACTTGAAAAAGGTGTGATGGAAAACCAAAGGAAAACATCAACCCTCCCATGGCACTCTATATCATAGTGTGAATACAAGAGGTACAAAAAGATGTGCAAAATATCCAAAGAACTATACACCAGAATGGCACTTTATCTTAGTACATCTACATATTAAGAAGTGCATACAATGGGAGCCCATAATGTCCAAAAAAGGAATACATGCTAAAAATAAAATTGTCTAAAAGAAAAAGAGGAAACTGGTAGCACCATGATGAAGTACACAAAAAAACATGCACTTTAAAAAAAATGACACCCAAAAATGTGTCTGGATGTAGAAGATATGGCCCATCGAAGTCTCCAAAACAAGAAATGAACAACATTGAAAAAATAGAATTTTGGAAAAAACCAAAAGTCAAAACTAGAAACCACCTACACCACCCCAAAGAGCTCAAAATTCTACCTCATTTGAAAAAATTTGCATTGAAAAATATAATCATATGACTGAGATAACGGTGTGGGAAGATAGGGTGCAAATATGAAAAGCCCAATGGAGAGGGGCTGAGTAGGGAAAACAAGAACTCCTCTGCCAAATTCAGTAAAACTACCTCTAGATGTGGAGGTCTGCCAACTTTGTTAGTCTAAGAAAAAAATTCCTCTAGGTAGGCTGCATGTGAACTTATTTGCAAAAAAAATTGCAAAAAGCTAATGTGTTTTATTTTTTAAGTTAAAAAAACATGAAAAAAATATATATAAAGAACTTATTTTTTTTATTAAGAAAAAAATATATTAAAAAAACTTTTAAAAAAAAATTAAATTAATTTTTTTTAAAAGACCTCAAGTGGGCCCTTAGTGGCCTACACCTACCAAAGTGGTAGGGGTGGTACCCACGGTACCCAACCCTACAGATGGGCAAGGCCCAAGGGTTGTCACTTGTGAAAGTGGCAAAGAAACTGTAATTGTACCCTGCTCATTGGGGTTAAAAAATTAATAATAATAAATAAATAAATCAAAAAGAAAAAAAAACCTATGCCCCTATTGGGTTTAATTTTTTTTTTCAATTTTTTTTTTAAATTTGCAAGAAAAAAATATTGGAATATATATTTTTTAATTTTTATGTCAATCTGCATGCTAGGGAGGTCGTACGGCTTCCCTGGCAAAAATTTTTGCCTCAGAAACTCCCAACATAGATTTTGGCAATTTAACAAGTGATCTTAAGGTTTTTGGGCTTCCGAGTGTGATGGTGATGTCAATTTTGTGCCAAAATGCATTGAAAAAATAGCTACCTTCTAGGTTTTGAAACAAATCAACCACTTCAAACCTTTGTAGATTTGGCACCAAAAACCCTAATTGAGTGAAACAAAAGGAAATTCTAACTTTCTCAATAGATCTAAATCCAACGGTGAGGTTCTTTTGATGCCAAAATGCACCAAAAATTTTTCCACCTCCAAAATTTGCAAAAAAAGCAAAGAGAATTCAAATCTGAAGCCTATAACCCTTGTTAAAGAAAATAAACCTTGTAAATCGAGAAGGGGTTTGATGAATCCACGCTCTGATACACTATTAGAAT
The DNA here is from genome assembly GCA_007258455.2 of Sequoia sempervirens. Lineage (NCBI taxonomy): Eukaryota > Viridiplantae > Streptophyta > Pinopsida > Cupressales > Cupressaceae > Sequoia > Sequoia sempervirens. The sequence goes on from VDFB02168118.1 coordinate 101,171,853, forward strand.
TGTGAAACAAGCACAAAACCATGAGCCATAGGATCAAACAAAAAAAAAATACACCTTCTATGCAAGAGATCTACAAACAATATATTCAATATTCCTCAACAAGAAAAAGCTACAAAAGCAAGAGACTCTCAAGAAGATATGAAAGCTCAAGATATAATTACAATGAGGGTTGAGTGCTTATAAGAGAAAAAGCTAAATTATAAAGGGATTAGATCAGGACAAGTGTCAACATCACATGAGATGAGACATAATGATCTAATATTATCTCAACTAATAAAATCATTAAAACAATCCAAAGTTTAGCTTAAGTGCATGAGAATAAATTAGACTAATAATTAATTAAAGATTAATTAATTATTAGCTAATGCCTGATAACTCTAACAATTTATGCTTTGCATGTTTTTTTTTATGAAAAGGTGTTCCAGGTTGTGCTGACAAGCTACATTTTAAATTAAGGGTATGTGCAAGATCATGAAGGGCCAAAAAGTGGCGATACAATGGGTATGTGTAGGGTATGTAGCTGATGACTTTTTTTTACCCAAAATTGATGAAACGAAAAGGATTTTTAAAGGAGATTCTTAGCTTTCCACCAATATAAATTATGCTTTAATTTGAATTTAATAAATAATTATTATTCATTTTCTGTTTGAATTACGACTAAAGTCCTAATTGATAGGCTGATTGAAAAACATCTATAGCTTTCAAATGACATCACATTTTTTGAATCAAAAACATGTGTTACATTCTATGCTTCACATACTATAGGATTAAAAAAAAAAATTGAATTTCATGATGTTTTGACCAAGTTAAGGTGGTCAAACATACGATTTTTATTTTTTTTAAAGTTGTAATAAAAAATTCAGAATTAATTATTTACTTGCAAAAATAATTACAAAAAAATATGCATCACATTGGGACATGAGTCCTCTACTTATATCTAAAATCTTATAAAAAGATATTATCATTTTATTGTGGTTAGGGTGGTCAGAAAAACACCTGCTTCTTATTTTTTCCTTGAAATTTAAGTACTACTACATTGAAATTTCAATTTTTCACCAAATAGATTTATTTTTTAAACAAACCTATTAGTTTAGAAACTACATTCAATTTTCTACAGATTCCATTCTTACATATTTTTGAAATAATATAGATAACTTATTCAAATTTTTACGTCAAGTTGCCTAACTCTGATTTTTCTAATTTTTTTGCCACTTAAGAGCCTATTTTTTCCATGATGATCCTGCACATACCCTTAAGTATGTATCTTATTAGGCCGGCCTAAATTATTTATGAAATTTTAATAGCATATATATATATATATATATTACATCCTTTTGTATTGAAAGAGATAGATAGATGTATGCATGTATGTGTGTAGCGTGTGACATGCAAAAAATTAATAATTAGTGATGTGTGACGATTGTGTTAAGTTGTATTCACTTGATGTATTTGCTATGTACTCGCAAATCACTACAATTTTTTGCATTCCAGAGTCTAATTAGAATTGAACTTAGCACACAGAAGGTATATTTCATTAGTTCATCATTTGGCAATGAGCGACACTCCTTTTTGTATTTACTTCAAGTTGTGAGCCTTTTAAGGACAGTGAGTCCTAGCAGTGTGCCATGCAATAGCTTACAATTAGTTATAGCATATTGTGAGCTAATGCTCACCGTGCTTTTTCACATTTTGGTTTTTCCGTGTAAAAATCTTGGTGTTCATTTTTTATGTGGTTTTATGCTTTTTTCATGTTCTTGTTGTTAGTTTTAGCTAGATATGATTTAATAATTGAATTCTTAGAATTAAATGGTTCAATAGAATACAGACTCACCCCCCATATCAATATTTTGGGTGTTAACAATTGGTATCATAGCTTGGTTCCTTTGGAAAATTTTAATAGATTAAGGAATATCTTGAAGTTTGAACACATGGCTAATAAAAGGTATTGTGTTCCTCTGGAAGAGATCTCTACAACTGAAGAACTCCTTGCTTCTCTTAAAGACCTAGAAAAAAGTGAAAATACGAAAGAAACTCTGAAGGAAAACTTGAGTGAAGAAAATTAATGCATAAGAAATTTAAGAGAGAAAATCAAGAAGTTAAAAGAAATGAATAGAGAAGTCAGTGATCAGTTGAATAAAGCTAATGAAGAAATCGCCAGACTAAGGTTGCAAGTGGAAGGAAAGAAAAGAACTGAATAATATCAGAAAGCTAAAATATAGAGTAAGACTGATGAATATACAAATATTGAATAAGAAGTGCTAACTCTAAGGTCTAATTTGGAGAAAGCAAGATCTCATGAAGAAAAATTCAAAAAAATTACTACAATGCTTGATGAGTTGATCATAGTTCAAAAACCAGCTAAGGATAAAGGTAGTTTAGGACTTGAAGAAGGACAAAGATCACAGGAAAAATAGATTCCCAACAAAATTGACAATCAAAGAAAGACTCAAGGCAATAATAAATACTTCAAGAACCAAAGAAGCTATACCAAAAGAACTCCTATCTGACATCCAAATACACAAAGGTACCCATATTTTAATGGTGTTTGTTTTTCATGCAGTAAGTTTGGTCATAGGGAAACAAAATGTAGAAGTAGAATGAATTAGAATGTTGGATTCTTTGTTGGACAATGTTTTTCTTGAAAAAAGTTTGGATACAGAGCTACTAAGGGGAAAATTCAGATAATGATGAAAATATTCAATACTGGTAGAATGGCTCAATCTTTTCAAGGCTATTGCTATACATGTCATGCTTTTGGATATAAAGCTAACCAGTGCAAATCAAGGATAAGTTCAAAATAATTTTCTTAGAGAAGTGTTGTGTGCTACACTTGCAACAAACTAGGACATATATCAAAATTCTATAGAAGCAAAAATGGGAAGAAACTTGATCCTGAACAACTGAATAAAACTATGAATAAAGTGGATCCTACCGAAGTGAGAAAGGAAATGAAGAAGATTTGGAAGAAAAAGAAAGAACCTAAGAATAAGGATGAATCAAATACATCTATACCTACAACTGGTGTAGATAATTCTTCTAAAAACTAAATATAGTAGTGGTTTTAGGGGGATTAGTTATAGAGATATCTAATGAAACCCTCAATATAAGAGGTGTCAAGTAGTGTCAAAAAGAAATGTGATGTAGAATTGCATGCTGAAGATGTTGAAAAATATTTTGGTAGAAAAGGTGCAATTTTGGAGATTGCGGAGCTTTTTAGGGTTTACATTGTAATTCAAAAAGTGTTTATCAACTTTTTGAAGGTGGAATGCATTTAATGAGAATTAGGGAAAATCAGTTGTAGAGTCAAAAATGTCATTGGTAACATTTTCACACTTGTTTGGGCCCCCCTTGCAAAATTGAGCCTAATGGTGCCTTGATTTATTGTTGTAATGTGTTTGACACATTCACATTAGGTTCTTGGCCCTTGTAAACTAATGAACTTAAAATGGTACCTTGCTAAAGTGTTGTGAAGTGTTGTAACACACTTTCACCCTTTTATGAGGTGATACTAATTTTAGCTTAACCTAATAAATGTATTTTTAACCTTAATCATCCCTTATTTAGAGTGTTGTAAAGTGTTGTAAGACACTTTCACACTTTTCTAGGGTTTCCATTAATAATTGGGCTTCTTTATGCTTTAATTGGCCTTATTTTACATCCACAAGCCCCATTTAATGCATCTTATCAACGATAATCTCGACACAAATCAATATCCAATCATAATTCAAGTGTTTCAAGTTGAATGGCCTAGATTTAGTGATTTTAGAATCATACGCCACCTTGGGAAAATGAGTCCCACCTAGGTTTTTGGATCCTGAACCTGGTTTCATGCCTTTCTAAGTATTTTTAAAAATGGTCCATGTGAAGCATTTTTTCCTTGATAGTTTTGATTTTTGGGTTATACAATGTTTTCAGTTTCGTGTGTGCCCACGCTCAAGTAGAGTTATCATAAAGGTGTGCAATATGTCACATGGTGGTTGTGAAGCTTTCATCTTTCATCTTCCTTTCAGGGGAGAGTTTAGGGCACATGTCATCTTGTCAAGGATTTTCTAGGGAGCTATATTCATGAGCTCGAAAGTGTCTTCCTTTTTGACATATCACCTCTTCATAGCGGGCGGATTGCGTTTCCTATGGAGCGATATATTTGGGAGTTTGTCAGAGTAGCTGGCCCTTTTCTTTTCTTGGTTTTCATAATGGAAGCTTTGAGTTAGTGCCTTTGGGTGATGTGATCGGTCAACTAGACCATTTTTCTAGGTTGTTTTTTTTTAGGATTTGATCATTTACATTCCTCTATCTTTCCTAAATTTCTGAAAAGCATTAATGAAATAGCTAAGAATTGATGAGCAAAGATTGTTGTGACCTAACCAAGGATCTATGATCAGATCATGTGCCATTAACTGTCAACACTTGATAGTATTGACTTTTGTGTTGAGGTGGTGTTTTCTTTTTCTGCAACTATATAAGAGAGGCAACAACACAATGAGGGGTTGAATTCCAAGTTTTAGTTTCTTTGGCTAAGGAAAAGTTTCTTTAATTTTCTTCAAAAATAGAATTATTTTCAAGAGCATAATTGCATAACTACTTGTCTCTGGCATGTTATATCTTTTAAGGCTTAAACATTATCAGATTGGCACTCAACCTTTTTTTTAAAGTTCATTTGATATTTAAAGCATGAACTTTTTAGTAGAAATCATTGAGACTATGCACATATGGCCTTTTTCAAACTTTATTTCTTTTTATTATTGTTTTGAATGAAAAATTGTGTCTTGCAAGCTAAATTTGAATAGTTTAAGTAGTTGATTTCTATGATATATGCTTGTATGGTAGAGTAGTAACTTGTGAAAAATGGATTATGTCATTGAACTTCTTTTTTTTTCTAAAGGGTTGTTGTTTTACTATATTGAGTTGTATCAAGAGAGAGAGTTTATGTGATTTCTGAATTTTTTTCTATTACCCCTTAGAAATCTTTATGTTTGATTGGACCTTAATGAACACTTCATGTGGAAATATTTGAAAGTCTCCATTGTGCTTGTTGTTAGCCTTTGTTGTTTGTTCTCTTTCCAACAATGAAGGGTTGTGGAGTTTTGTGTCTAATTTTATCAATAATAGGAATGGTTGGGTTTGAAATGTTGTAAAAGTGTTGGCGCATTGCCATTTTTTGTTTTATATTTACATTTCCTTCTACCATTTCCTCTAAACCCTCAAAGGAGAGTTGGAATTCTATAAATATCCTAGAGGTATTCAATGAGACACAAATTGGTCCCCCATTCATTGAATTTCCCATAAGACTATTGGACAAGCACAAGCTTTGATGATCAACAATTCTTTTTTTGGCATGCCCGATGGGACTCAAACCCACAATCACCTAATTAGAAGTCAGAAATATTTCTTGGATCATGCTAAGGAAGGAAATTGGAAGTTTCATGCTCAGATTCCAAACAAGAACATCTTCAATAGGTCACTTCTAGTACTCTTAGGTTCCTACCCCAGTACCTAGAAAGAGAAGACTTACATGTTATCTATCACTTGTAAGGAGCAATAGAGCAAGAAGTAAGAGCTCAATATCTAGTCTTTATCTACTCCATTGATGCAATGGGGGAGGTATTACAAACAAAATCAACATAATTTCAATCAATAACAACACATGTTAGATCATCAAACCTACAATCTCACACTATCTCATCAATAGCACTGTATTCCTTGTAGCAGTGCAAACCCACTAAATCAGGTATCTTCTCACAACCACTCTCTTTCAAACCAAGACTCAACCAATTTTAGAAACCCATTTTGATGTTCAAAAACATATCAATGATTCACCAATGACTCCTTTGTAACCAATCACTCAAATAAGGGATTCTACTCCTTTTAGGGCTCAAATTAGCCCTTTTTTGCAAAGGAACTACTCTCTAAACTTTGGAACACTCTCTGCAACCTTGGGGTAACAATTCCCACATGTCAAAATGCAAGAATCCACAATTATTTCTCAAAAATATTCTCAACAAAGTTCCAAACTCAAAAATCCTCATTTATAGCCACTAAACTAGGGTTTTATTGAAAAAACCAATATACCATCCTCAAAAAACCTTGCAATCACGTCAAAAAAGTTCATTTAGGCATGTAGAAACTCAAAACATCAATCATCTACATTTCCCCAACAAAATTCTAACTTTGTCATATCAAAACCACAAGATTTCATGAAGAAAACACTAAAATCCACCTTTGGACTTCACACCCAACAACAAACTAGACCTCCCCTACTCAAACTCTTCATCCTCACACCTTATTAATGATGGTGCAAACCCATTCCTTAAGCCACAATGGTTACAGAAAGAGGAATGGGTCTAAAATCCATTTTTATCAAGTCTCAAACCCTTGAACTTACAAACTCAGGTCGGTTTTAGCAAATTGATGATAAAAGAAACAAAAATCAATAAAAAAACATTCAAAATGGATTCAATGGAAATGTAACTCAGTCAAATTCACAAACCACAAAAATTTTGAGTTAGTATATTGTTGTATGGATCGTACAATCTATTGCTACAGTACGAAAATAGGAAAAATCTTAGTTTTTATTAATCAATCTTCTTCAAAATCACAAGATCCTCTTTCAATCGATTATTTCCATCATTTATAGAATATTTCCCTCCTAAAAAACTATTTTAACTTCCTAAACTACCTTTTGAAAATCCATGATCGTTGGTCTTCAATTTCTTGCTTTTTACAACACTTTCCATTTTGGCAAATTTGCATAATTTTGCAATTTTCAACGTTTTTGCACTTTTTAAATCCTAAAATATCTAAACCCCTGAAATGACTCAAAAATGACTAAATAAATCATAAAATGGTCTTATCGACCTTATTTGGACAAAATTCTCCAAAATCTATAATCTAGACCTTATAAATTTAAATGGATCAAACTCTTTAAATGGTGCCCATGCACCATGCACCCCAATTTGAAAACTTTCCAAGTCTCTTGGAAAGACTCTTGTAGCTTGCTTGTGCTCTTCATACTACTATTGTCCTTGCACTCTTTCATTAGGTTCATGTTTTCTTTGACTCTCACTTCCCTTCATACTCTTGATCCTACCTTTACCATTACTTGTATGTTGCTCCAACTATTCATTATGCTCTGTGGGGTGCTTTTCCTTTCTTCTATCATCAAATACTTTTGTCACAACTTTCTTCTCAACTGTACTCACTCTCTCAACAACTTCCATTACTTGATTCTCCACATTTTTCTTATTCCATTGTCCTATACTCATTTTTTTGACACTCTTCTTACTACCATTTGTACCTCTTTCACTATCAGTCCTATTACCAACTATACTTTTACCTTTTACTATCCCTATCAGACGTGTAATAGTTTTTTCCTCTGTCTTTCGACTAACACTATCCTCTATCCCATTCTCATCATGATTTCTTGTCTTTTTTTCTACTACCCTATGAACACCATCATTCATTGTCACAATATCACCATCCACTATCTTTTTCCTATCACAAACCAATGTCCACTTGTTCACTGTCCCACCAATCTCTTTAACCTCTGTCATAGTATCTCTTAACTGTCTTTTTACTTTGTTCTTTTTTATAGGGCACGTCACTGCACCCACCATGATGCATTCACTTTTTTCATTCCTTTCCAAAGGCTCGGCAACCTTACTTTATACTTTACCAGTCTGAAACTCTTTACCATCAACTTTCTTTTTCCACACAAAAACATTCTTCCCCATAATTGATTGTAAACCACCTTTTTCCTTTCTTTCTATTGACTACAAATTATATTCCCTTCTTGTGTATACTATCCTATCTCTATGAAGCATGGTATTTGCTACTACACTCTTGTTCTTTTTTTCATCTTCATCCACATACTCTTTTCTACCAAGCATAATAATATTCATAGGAATCTTTTATCTATGGCTCATGTACCTCCCCCTTCTCATAGAAATTTCATAACATGGGATAGCAGTAGTCTGCTATGACCCCCCACACCCCCAGATGTATGGCTTGCCATACTCGCTAATTCCCTCAAGGATATTCTAAGATTCTCTAGAGAAGACTTGAAAACCCCTTCTGAAAACTTTCAAGATATAGCGGAGGTATGTAGGGTACATAACATATTGAAGGGGAACATCACTTTGAGGTTGTTAGTTGCCTCTTTGAAAGGTAAGGCCCAAGATTGGTATCGATCTTTGGTCCTCGGGCTTTATCATCTCCTGGGATCAGCTTGGAGAATAATTTTATGAATGCTTCTTAGAGAAATGAGACCGCTCTTCTTTGTTGCAACAACTAATTACCATCAAGAGAGCTTTGCAAGAGGCCATGAGTGACTTTAACACCAGATTTCATAAGACTTGGCAAAGGATCCTCATGACTGCTTGACCTCAAGCTATGATGGCATTCATATTCTATCTTAAGGCCCTCAATTTGGACATCGCAGTTATGATAACTTCACTAGGATGGGATAGCTTTCATGACACATACGAGGTGGCGGTGCACATGGAGAATAGTCTAATTGATGCCAGAAATATTATGCCTTGAACTTCGATGTTAGCATTTTTAGAAATCTTTGATGGCCCTCGGGAAGAAGCCTTTCCAAGCACTTTTTCTATATAATTGATATCGGTCACCCCGCAGTCTCTGTACATGTATCCCACCACTCAAACAAGCATGTTGGCCTCTTCGTCAATCATGGCATACATTAGCAACATGAAGAATATCATGTGGACTTTCACTAACAAGTTGGTCATTATCAAACGACAACAAGCAATGCCTCCAAAACAGACTACATAGGCCTATGGTGGAGGAAAGTTGTCATATTAGGAAAATCCATACCAATGACCCTTTAGAGGAGGTGAACAAAGGTCATCAGAAAACCAAATAGTTCTAGTCACCATGCCATTGTAGACAGTCAAAGATAGCTCAAGTAAAAAGCTAATTCTGGGCCAGAACAATTTGGTGGATGAGAATGTTTGGTGCTTCCCGTCCAGTGATAGCCATATGCCCTAAAATTTCCTAAGGGGGAATATGCAACAAAGGATAGCAGAACAAAGAAGTGAAGGTGTGCTCCTGAATGCAGATGAATATGAATCTTCTGAAATGGAAAATGCTTGTTTTAGAGCACAAATGCAAGAAATGTCCTTAGAGCAAGAACTGGATATTGCACTTGACCAAGCTCTATTTTCATGGGTAGGAGAAGAAGATTCAGTGTTCACAAATGAAGATCTGATGACTAGTGTTCCACAAGTGTTGTCAGATTACAACACAAGATCAAAAAGAAGGCTCAGGGGAGAGTACGCGCAACAAGCTTTTCCATGTCTACAGCCATGTCAACCGCCCTCACAGGAAAAACATTCTTCATCACCCATCATCTAACCTTTTCTATAGCCACATAATCCACCATTGACAGAGAAGGAGGTGAATGAGACACTGAGCCTAGTCATAATGGAACACTTCCTTCCAAAGACAAGGGAAATACCACCATACAAGCCTAAGACTCAACCAATTGGGACACTCAATGTAGTGGAATTGAAAAAGGCACCTGCCAATGTATCATTGTGGGACATCATATATATTCCTGAACAAAATACATTGCTTCAGGACACATTAAAGAAATAAGAACAAATCCCACAGGTGAATGCAACTCAGTCGTGCAATCAAAGCAGAGATAAAGGATCCGTGCCACCCCCTCAAGTTTCAAAAGAAACAACTTATGCAAATGATGTAGGCAATGTAAAAGAGAAAGATGTAAGAAAGCCAAATCCCACACCTTTCTTTTTAACACTTAGTGTGGGAGATAAACTTTTGCATAATAATATGATTGATTCAGGGGCTAGCACGACTGTTATGCCAAAACAAGCGGTGGATACTTTGAAACTTAAGTATGAGCCCCTTGAAAAAGAAATCATGCAACTAGACGGGAAGAAGGTTCTTACCATTGGTCGGATAAAAGATCTATCTTTGTCCCTCTTCTCCTATCCAAGCCAAATAGTCACACAAGAAATAGTAATAATAGACATTCCCCTAGCCTTTGGAATGTGTCTTTCAAGAGATTTCACTACAAATCTTGTCATATTTTTAGCACTTGACTGGTCCCACCTAATATTGAGAACCAAGCATGTGGTGAAGATGAAGATTCTATCTGAATCCTTGCATCCTGAACACATTGTGGACAATGCAAACATGTACTTTGAGGCAGCACATACCTCCATCTCTCAGCAAGAGAGATATTGCGTAGAAATGCTAGAAGATGCAGAAGATACAAGTAATCGAACTCCTAAGGAAGAGGTGTTACTCAACCAATTCATTGACTCTGATCCATGCAGCAACTTCCATGCAACAAGCCTAGACACCTATGTGATTATCAATGATGATCAGGTCTTTCCAAAAAATGAAGGATTGGGTGGAATCCAATTATCTGAGTGATAATTTTCTATGGACCCTATATTTTGATGGTGCCAAGTGCAAAGCTGGCTTTGGAGAAGGTGTCCAACTAGTGTGTCCAACAAGATCGAAAACCCTCAAAGCTTACTATTTTTAGTTCTCATGCTCCAACAATGATTTTGAATATGAAGCCTTGGTTCACGGGTTGATTCTAGTAGAGCGGATAGGTGTGAGAAGAGTACAAGCTTTCAGAGATTTAGAGCTAGTGGTGAGCTAGGTCCATGGACAAGCAACTACCAAAAACACAAGGATGAGATCTCACAAACATCGAGTTTGGAATTTGATCAAGAGTTTTGAAGCTTTCAACACACAATTTATCCCCTGATCACAAAATAGTGTTGTTGATTGGATGGCCTCTATCAGTTTGCAATTGGAACCAATTTCTGACTTGATGAAGCAAAGAAAGGGTGCAAGTCATTTTCTGAACCTCAATTCCTGAAAGTGATCAAAACTAGCAATTCTTTGATGATGACATCCAAATTACTTCTTTCATATGGAAATCAGTGATAGCTTCTGACTATTCACCACCAAGGGAAGAATTTCTCGAGGAGAAAGTTATCTAATTGAAAGGGAACAAGCTTCCCTGAGGATTATTTTTTCTTGAAAATATCTTTGATTGTGAAGAAGTGAGAAATGGAAAGCAAATATTTACTGTAGATGCAAGGGATTACGAAGAGCTTGATGTCAAAAGCAGAAGAAAGTTGAAAGTCGTAAGGGAAGTTCCTTACAAGGACAAGAAAATACTGAAGGACCTATGCTTCAAGTATGATAGGGTTATCGCTTGGACCTATGATGATCTTAGAGGATACGACCTGGGCATAATTCAACATACCATTAACTTCGTAGAAGGATCCATACCTATCTAATAGAAGCAAATGCTAGTCAACCTTAAGGTCGAAGCATTGATGGAACAAGACCTCACCAAGCTGGTTGAATCAAAGATCATATACCCTATCAAACATTCTACTTGGGTGTCAAATCTAGTTCCAGTTTGAAAAAAAATGGTGATATCTAGCTTTGTGTCTATTTTTAGGTCTTGAATAAGGCTTCATTAACAGACCATTACCCCTTGCCACTGATGCAACAAATTTTGTAGATAGTGGCCGGATCAAAGATGTTCTCTTTGCTTGATGGCTTCTTAGGATATAATCAAGTCTATGTGAAGGAAGGTGACTAACATAAGACAATGTTTACCACTAAGTGGGGAATGTTTGCATACTCAAAGATGTCATTTGGACTTTCCAATGTTGGTGAAACTTTTCAACAAGCAATGGATATTACCTTCGAGTGATTGATCAACTTGATTATTCTAATAAATTTGGATGACCTAACAGTTTTTTAAAATTGAAAGATGATCATTTAGATCATCTAGAAAAGGTTTTCCAGAAATTCCAACAGTTCAAGATTTCTTTGAATCCAAAAAAATATGTCTTCGGAGTACCTTAAGGTAAGCTCCTTGGTTTTGTAGTATTGAAGGAGGGAATAGCAATAGACCCTGGAACGGTCAAATCTATAATGGAATTACCTCTACCAGTATACCAAAATGGACTACAATCTTTTCTAGGGAAGATTAAATTTGTCAACAGATTCATATCATATTTCGCAGGCATTGCGAGACCAATCACCCTAATGCTTAAGAAGAACCTACTTTTTAAGTGGACCCCAGAAGGAAAAGCATCTTTTGAACAACTAAAGATAGCCCTCTTTGAAGCCCTGGTGCTACTCAACCCATATTTTTCAAAAGAATTTCTACTCTACGTATACAGTGGCCAACATATTATAGCTTCCTTGCTCACTCAAAAGTTTGAGGAAGATAATGGAGAGCATCCTATCACATTCCATTTGTTGACCCTAAAAGGTTATGAAGCTAGGTATAATTTTGTAGAAAAGTTGGCCTTTTCCTTTGTCAAAAGTTTAATGAAATTTTGACACCTGGTGGTTAGTAACAACATCACTATTCTTGTAGTGCATCTCAGTGTGTGGGAATACATCATAGAATGAGAGATAGCAAAAAAGAGGGTGTGATAGAGTAAATTTGCACCCATGTGCAAATTCCCCTTTTTCCTTTTTCCACTTTAGAAAACCAAGTTCAGACACAAAAAATTACATAAGCCCACTGCCTTGGTTCCACTTGGTGACCGTTTCACATGTTGATAGAAGTGAAACCATCATGGATGCCTGTGTGGCACACAAATGTCTATGTGGCACACTAACATCCATAATAGAATCCCACGTCTGAAGCATGCAGAGACATTACACTTGATATTTTGAACAAGTTGTAACACCTCCACTTCAACCTCACCGACCCGAAATTGCCTATTATGCTCTCCTTCTCTACAAATTCACCATTCCTTCATACAATCTCATCTTTTAGAAATATTTTTCATCTTTCAGCCATCCTTGAGCACTAAGAAATCCATCTAGCACTTCATCGATCACTTTTTCAAGAACTTTTTGCAGCAACATCTTTCAATCACTTCAGTAGAGCAAGTTTGGGACCACGCCATTGCAGTAGTGGATTGAGTACTTTCATCTTCTCCCCATTTTCCTTGAGTGCATTTGGCGAAGGTGGTAAGCTTCCCATTTATTTTCTCTATTACGCTGGTTGAATAACACTTTACTACTTTTGTAGTGCTTTGGTAATCTTTCTTTATCATATTTATCCATCATCTTTATCTTGGTTGTATGTGGAGGTGGAAACACCAAAATGGGATCTAACTAAGACAGGCCCCTATACAGCCCTTCCCCAACATTTTTCTCTCCTTTTTGTATGTAGGTTTTGGTGCTCTTGAAGTTTGTTGGAAATAAGATTTCATTTGCAGGAACTTCGTTGGTATAATCTTCTTATCTCACTTGTGCATTCCTTTTCCATTTAATAGTTTTATTTTAACCTTCTTAGAATCACTTGTTGAGCTGCCAGTCTATTTTCAAAATCTCCCTCTTGTCTCTCAGATTTTTTGGTCGTACAAATGCCAATTCCCCTGTGAGACACTAGTGTGTCATGTTGTTGTCCTAATTCTATGCTTTCATCCTCAGATAGAAAGCTCTATGAGGCACAGAGCCAAATCTGAAAGTCGACTCACTTGACGTCCTGCTTTGTTTCGGTTTTGTAGAGTGATTGAAGGACCCTATAGTCCTCATCATTCTCATTCCTCATTTCTTGAAACCCACATTATCTAAGGTAAGTTTGGGCAACCCTCTGCTCTTGGCCTCCCATGACCTAGGCCTCAATTGTGGTTGGTCCCCCACTCTTATATTTTTGGTGAACCCAACGTGAACCATTTTGGTTTCGTCGTGTGATACTGAAAAACCCTTTCCTTGTGTTCTAGGAGTTTGAAAGTTTTTCATTTTGTGAGGTTCTCTACCTCGCAACCCATCCTACAACCCCTAGTCAACGTAGCTAAAAGGCTTTGAAGGTATTGTGAGATGAAACCTTAGTTGGGTCACTATCTTACCTTGCTACCTTCTAGGGAATTTGTAAAAGCCTTGTCTACTGAGTGCATGATGGCCTCTTCCATGGGTCAACCCACCCCCTATGTGTAGCTTGTGAGTGGTAACAATGGTATAACCTTTACCTCAGAGGACCTTCTAATGGGTTTTAATAGAGAACCATCTTCTCTATACATTTATGTGCGAATTAATGGGAACATTGTAGCCAGTGTTCTTATTGATCCCACATCTCAAGTAAATATTATAGCTAAGGAAACAATGTTAATAAATTTCTTACATAAGGATGGGTATGATGCACCCATAAGTACCACCCACACACACGACAAACTTTTTGTGCCTCCCTTGGGTAGCATTTCCTTGTCGGTCTCGATCAAACCTAAAACTGTGAAACTCTTGTTTGATATCATACCTAGATCTGAACTCTTTAGGGTTAAATTTGGTATCCCTTTGCTAGTAGCTATGAACGCCATACCCTCGTTCATGCATAAATGCTTGAAATTTATCCATGGGGGTTATGTGCATGTAATCCATGATATTGGTTATAGGCAACTAGTTACTCATGGAAGCTACTCCTTGGACTACTCCTGGCCTATGCCTGTGGGTCCCCTTCCGACCAGGAGGGACCTTTTACATCAAACTTATCAAAACTACTAGAGATGGCATCAAGTTCTGAGAGTAAGATACCCCCTGTCACCTTATGCCATCTCGCATAGGGCTTGCTTGAAAGTTAACAGTGATGCCTCCAGGGAACACAGAAGAAAAGAAGAGAAGTGGTCTCTGGATCCTCCTTCTTCTTCTTTTGTTGAAAATTATGATGCTCCCTCTTGCTCTACTATGGTACCATTGGATTCCACCCCTGCATCCATGGGAGAATCCTATGATGCCCTCTTAGCGAGATTCAAAGGATCCTACACTAGAGCTTCCTTTATTACCAACAAAGCCTAGACCCACTCGGTATAGTGGGAAGAAGGCTTCCCACAAAGAGTCCTCTATGTCTCGGCCTCCAAGACCTCCTACCACCCTTGCTTCCAAAGGAGCAAGTGGGAAGAGTCCCACTATCGAGGCTCTTGAGCAAACTCCTCCTACTACCTCTCAACCTACTCCCCCTACTTCCGTACAAGATTTTGTTCCTCTGCCAAAAACGACCACAATGGATACTCCTATGACTAAGCAAGAGCCTTCCATCCTTGTGCAACCCCTGGCCTCAAGCTCTAAGAGTTGAAGAAACTGCCTTGAACATGAATGCAATCACTTTGAAAGGCTCTTATGGTTGAGCAGGCTAATAAGCACAAGAAGGAGGAAGAAGAGAAGACCGCCCCTGTCTTAGGGTCTGTTGCAATGTCCTCTTGTCTTCTCCCCTTTTTTTCCATTCAAGTTAGTTCTACACCACCTCTGGATCCCGTTGTGAGTATGAGGGTGCATGTACAAGTGTTGATCACTCCTTTGGTGGATTCACTTCTGTTAGCTTTAGTTCCAAAATTTTCACCCTTTCCAAAACTCGTAGACATGGTAAACACTTTGATGGTTCCTACTGTTGTTCTCTCTTCCTCCTCTTTCTCTACACCTCTTGCCTCATCCGTGGGGAGTTCACATCTCCCAACAAGGCCAAAGCTAGAGAGCAGTTCTTCTGATAGTGAAGAACATAAGAGGAGTTTTCCTCCTCCGTGAGGTAGCCCCATGTTGACTTGTTCTATCTTGGAAATAGAACCTGTCTTGACTTCTCCTGAGTTTCTCACTGTTCCTGAATCACTCAGTGGTGGATCTCAAGAACACCCTCTTCCATCTACTAGGATTGAGCACGGTACTCCTATGAAGTGTCTGTTCAATTTCGTAGATGAAGTTCCAATCCTGTCAGCGATCTTCACCAAATCGTTGAATGTCACTCCACAAGAAGTGAGTGGAGAAGACCTTGAGGAGCCTTCTTCCTTGTCCCTTGTTGCAGGAGGGTCGAAAGCTCCTCCCCTTGGCATTGCACCATTATAGGTTGGTCTACCTTCCCCCTCTTACAATCTTGAGAGGGAAGCCAACGACCTCCTGGTTAATCAATGTTAGGGGAAGACCTCTCTTCTTCATCTATAGATTAGATATGTGTTTGTAATTTTCCTCCCTGGTAACTACACTATGTGTGCCTAGAGGACCCATGTCACCCTTGTTGGTGCTTGCATATAGATGGGTTTTTTCTCATAAACCTTCTTCTATTTGCGTCATCATTCTTCCATGTTCGTACTTGATTTTTAGGCTTCCCTTCCATGTTGACCCAATTTTTTATTTTTACTTTTTTTTCCATGCATTTTTCTTGATCTAGTTGGGGATTGATGATCTTTTGCCTTGCACTGCAGTTACCTATTATTTATAACCTTGGATAGATCTGACCCCACTAAACTAGATCCCCTTGTGCCCTTTGTTTGTGCTTTTCTCCTTGCTTTCTCTTTATCTTTCTCTCTTCTTTGCTTGAGTTGTCCCTCTCATGTGTGACAACACTTTACTTCAGCATTCTAATTTTTAGAAAAGTGTGTTTGCTGCTAGAGAATCTTTTCTCAAAGATCTACACAAAAAAATTTCTTTAGAATTGCATTCTCAACTTGGAACCTTAATGGAACATGTTTCCTTCATCATGGGTTTGTAAAGAAAGAGCTTGAGAAAATTCCTCCGAAGTGGGAAAAACTTTGACCTTCCCCTTGTGTGGGGGAATATTCTTCCTTTCAAATTCCTTGATGAAGTGAACATATTTTGAAAGGATCCCTTGATGATGGATCGATTCAAAAATGGAAAAAATCTACTTTCAAACTATGCATCACTTGAGTGGACCCCTTTGAAAGTCTTCCTGTTTGATTAATGGTCTACGAAACTGTCTTCTTGCATGCCTACATGGCCGCTTTTTGACATATTCTATCAAAGATAAATATGATGCAATTTTTAATCCTACGAAGTCTTCTTCCTTTGGTTTTCTCCATGAGAGTGATCTTGGGGGATACCTCCCCATAGGACTGAGCACCAATAGGGTGCTTCCTTTGAGCTTCCTTCATGCGAGAGATCTTGGAGGTGGCTCCCCTGCAGGACCGAGCACTTATAGGACCCTTTCCTTTGGTTTCCTCCATGTGAGAGATCTTGGAGGACACCTCCCCTGTAGGATCAAGCACATGTAGGGACCTTGCCTTTGGTTTACTCCATGCGAGAGATCTTGAAGGACACCTCCCCTGCACGATCGAGGACCTATAGGGCCCTTTCCTTTGGTTTCCTCCATGCAAGAGATGTTGGAGGACACTTTCCCTATAATACTGAGAACCTGTAGGGCGCTTGCCTTGGATTTTCTTCATGCAAGAGATCTTGGAGAACATCCTCCCTACAGGACCAAGAACATGTAGGTAGCTTTCTTTCTTTAGCTTCATAGTTTTGAGAAGCTATGGAGCCCTTTGCTTATCCTGCACCTTCAAGTTTTCTAAATTGTGGTTTTCTTCCTCGTCGATTCAGGTATACATTTCTAACCTTGTTACTACTACTTCAATCTACTTTACTGAGAAATCATTAGTATTCGTGCTCGCTAAAGTGGAGGAAAATGTGATAGATTAAATTTTCACCCCATGTGCAAATTCCCCTTTTTCCTTTCTCCACTTTAGAAAACCAAGTTCGAAGGAAAAAATTTGCATAAGCCCACTATCTTGGTTCCACCTAGCACCCATTTTGTCTGTCGATAGAAGTGAAACCGTCATGGACACCCGTGCAGTGAGCAAAATTTGGCACAGCATGCTAATGTCGATAATGGAATCTCGTGTCTAAAGGATGCAAAGAAGTTACACTTTATATTTTGAACAAGTTGTAATGCCTCCACTTCGACCTCACCGACCCAAAATTTCCTATTATTCTCTCTGTCTCTACAAATTCACCATTCCTTCATACAATCTCATCTTTTAGCAATCTTTTTTATCTTTCAAGCATCCAATTCATCTTTTAGCCATCTTTGAGCACTAAGCAATCCATCCAGCACTTCATCGATCACTTTTGCAAGTACTTTTTGTAGCAACAACATCTTTCAGTCACTTCAGTAGAGCAATTTTTGGATCATGCCATTGCAACAAAGTCTCGAGTACTCTTATCTTCTTCCCATTTTCCTTGAGTGCATTTGGTGGAGGCGGTAAGCTTCCCATTTATTTTCTCTATTGTGTTGGTTGAATAGAACTTTAGTACTTTTGTAGTGGTTTGGTAATATTTCTTTATCATATTTATCCATCATCTTTATTTTGGTTGTATGTAGAGGTGGAAACACCAAAATAGGGTCTAACTAGGGTAGGCCCCTATATAGCCCTTCCCCAACATTTTTCTCTCTTTTTTGTGTGCAGGTTTTGGTGCTCTCAAAGTTTGCTAGAAAGAAGATTTCATTTGTAGGAACTCCATTGGTATAATCTTCTTATCTCACTTGTGCATTCCTTTTCCATTTAATAGTTTCATTTTAACCTTCATGGAATCACCTGTTGAGCTGCCAGTCTATTTTCAGAATCTCCCTCTTATCTCTTATATTTTTTGGCCGTACGGATGCTAGCGCCCCTGTGAGATGCCAGTGCACCGTGTTGTCGTCTTAGTTCTTCACTTTCATATTTAGACAAAAAACTCTCTGAGGCATAGAGCCAAATCTGAAAGTCGATTCGCTTAACCTCCTACTTCATTTCAATTTTCTAGAGTGACTTAAGGACCCTATAGTCATCATCATTCTCATTCCTTATTTCTTGAAACCCACATTAACTGAGGTAAGTTTGGGTAGCCCTCTACTCTTGGCCTCCCATGACCTGGGCCTCGATTGTGGTCAGTCCCCCACTCTTACAAAGGTAAAATTGTATCATCAAGATCTTAGAATGTGATGTGGACATTATACCAACTAAGCTAGTTTTGGGAGGAGCTCTATAAGAATACATTGCACAATAATCAAGTCCTAAAGTTGACAAAGAGACCGATCAAGTCTACTTGAACCAATTTGAGTCTGAAGAGTCTCGAGCGGCCGATTGGACACAGTATATGAAAAAGCAGTACTAGCCAACCAACCTTTCACTTCATAAAAGGAGATACTACCAATTGTAAGGCACTAGTTATGTATTAATTTAGGGTGTACTATTTAAGAGAAATTATGATGGTGTGTTGCTTTAATGTCTTGATAAGCTACAAGTAGAAAAAATTCTTAATGAATTCCATCATAGTCTAGAAGGAGGAAACTTCTCTGCCAAGACTTCCACTTTAAAGGTGATGCAAGCAGGATATTATTGGCCCTCTATGTTTTTCGAAGCACATCATTTGGTGCAAAAATGTATGCAGTGCCAATATTTTGTTGGAAAAAGAAAGAATGTCTCTTTTCCCCTGAGCCTGATTGTAACTGAGGAACCCTTTGCTCAATGGGGTTTGTATTTTATCGAAATGATAAATCCTATTTTCAGTGTCGAACACAAGTGGACCCTCATGAAAACCAACTACTTCATGAGGTGGATGAAGGTCATAGCCCTAAAAAATGTCACGAATGGGGAAATTCTCAATTTCCTTGAGGAGCTAGTAGCCATATTTTTCCCACCCAAGACCATCATATCCAAAAATGCCTAAGATTTTGTAGGATCGAGAATGTCATATTTTTCTATCAGACATGGGATTTTCCTTAAAAATTCATCAAATTACTACCCAAAATGGAATGGGTTAGTAGAATCAACCAACAAAAACCTAATTAGGTTAATTGAGCATATTGCATCAGAACAAAAAAGGGATTAGTGTAATCATCTATGACTTGCTCTATGGGTGGACCTAATTATTCCCAAGCAAATTCTGAAGACTTCCCCCTATGAATTGGTGTACGTAAAAGAGGTAGTGTTACCTATCTCCATAGAGATTCCAGCCTTCCAACTACTGAAAGCCCTATAAATTGAAGAAAGAGGTGGAATGGAAGTATGCCTAGTGGAGCTCCTCAAGCTACAAGAAGATAGAGAAAAATCCTAGGATTCCATGATAAACCATAAAAAATAGTGAATTGATGGTTTGACAAAAATACTTGTAATCCATAATTCAAAGAAGGGAGCTTAGTGCTAAAGTATGATGTGCATACTGCAAAACTAGGACAATACAAAATTTGAAGTGCTATGGAAGGGACCCTTTCAAATTAGCATGTGCAGGGAAATGAATGTGTATGAACTTGAAGACATGGAAGGAAATGCTTTAGATATACTAGTGAATGGTATTTATCTAAAGTTATTCCACTAAAATACATAGTTCTTTAAAAATTTAACAATTATGTACCATATGTATATTTTCTTAAAGTATGTTCTAATTTTAAGAATAAGCCATCCAAGAATAACACTGAAGAAATGAAAAGTTGTATTATATTATATTCATTGAAAACTTTACAATATAATGCAAGGCCTAAGGCTCAAATTTAAGCATAAAGCTCTCTCGAGAAAAACCCAAAAGAAGTAGCAAGATAAAAGAACCAAAAGGGAGGCAATGCACAAAAAATAGTAAAGTATAGCCTCCAATCATTGTCAATGAAGGAAAGGGCTCGTTATCAGGTTCTTCTTCTTCTTCTTCTTCTATTTCTCATTTGATAGGCTACAAAAAGAGGTTGAACACACAATGTACATGGGTCACACAACACAGACCTAAGGCTTATTTGCCACAACTCTGCACTAGAAAGTTGAAATGCTTCCTTCAAGCGAGTCCCAGAATGTGCTCCATGTTGTACTCCCACAACATAAAAGTGGTCGCTAAGATCCATGGAACTCGAGATATCAACGATGGGGATAGCCACTTGGACTACCTTTCCAAGCCCTTCTATCAACAAAGTGTCAAACATTTAATGGCACATTTCAATTATCATGAGGTTAGACACATTCAAGTCTAGCAGCGAGGCCACAAAGAGGGAAAGCACATTGTAATTGCTCTAGAGATGGTTTTCATCATCAATGACGTCCTGACCAACTACCCACATAAACACAACCATGACGAGGCGGTCGCATTTCTTCTCCAGGTGCTTAATTTGGTCACTAATACCTCTCCCACAAAGCAACATTGTGGCCTCCATGGGAGGAGTCGAATGGGAGTGCCTAAGCAAACAAACATTCTGATAAACAGTGAATTATGGTGGAAATGGAATAAGTAGAGAGTTTGCTAAACTTAAGAGACTATATTTTCGAATGTATGTTGCAAAAGGTGGGATAGCTATATATAGAAAGGTGAGATAGTGAACTCAACCAACTGAAGGTCTATTTTTGGCCAGATGGCAATGGGAAAATTTGAAGGAAAAATGGAGAAAGATAAACAAATCATATGGAGAATCTAACAGAATTCCTTGAGAAATAAATTTGGGCATTGGGAGTAAATGCTCTTTTGTGGCAATTGTTGACATGTTTCCTTTTCCATCATCAACACCAACCAACTTACTAATGAGAAAAGACATGGATTAACATGCTAAACTCTAAAAAATTAATGGGAACATCTTTTCAAGAGTACCTTGTATCACCTCAGAATGTATCATATAGTGAAAAGAATGCTTTTCGATTAAATGGGTTTATTTGTTAAAAAGGAAGTAGAGAGAATGTACTAATTACATTCTCACGGCATTCTCGGCATTCCCAAGGGATACGGATCTCAAATTCACATGTATTACCTCAGTGGAAACATTTAACGGACTAGCGATAACAACGTAGCCTTAACTACATGTACGAGTAAGGGAATTAATTACACTCAAAAGTATATTTCTCTAAATAAGTGAAAGGAAAGTGGCCATTATCGCTAGGGAAGCTCTCTGCAACTTTCTCATATAGCTATGGTGGAAGCATCGACCTGTGATAGGCAAGTTGTAGTTTTGAGCAGAAGACTTGGTTATGCCAATATTTTTGGGTGGAACTTGTTCACCAATGCCCCAGTAGTAGAAGAGCGGCTATTTGGGTAATGTAGGAAGGTGCTACTAATAAATGCATCCCAAGAGACGTGGTACAAGACATCACCGACAATGTTTTCGACCATTAGTTATCGGCTAACCCTAAAAACCTTAGGGAAGGTGTGTTTCAGAGAATGTTGGAGCATGAACTATAAATTTTTTTTGCATTTCAGCTCTGGAATAGTGGCTTGCCATAGTTTATGCTACCTATTGTACATTCGTGCCTAGAGTTAGTTGACACATGTGTGAAATAGTTTAACATAAATATAGAGGCCGTTGAGGGTTGTGGGGTCAAGATTACCATTTCTTCCAAAGCCATACGGGGTATGCTGTGTATCCCTACGAGTTGGGGTGGTGATATTTTTGATGAAGAGCAGATGGATGCCTTAGGGGAGGACATGTTCAAGTAAACATTTTTTTATGAGGAAAAGATAGAGGAAATACTGTAGAGAGGGTAGCTTCTCTGGCCTCTTTCGTGCAAGAAATTCAAGGACACGTAGTCTATGTTCTTGATGTTGGCCTGGGTTTTTGGCCTCAATAATGATGAAGAGGTCAATCCTTTCCAATTTGGCCTGGTTGTTGCAATGAAAAGGGAAATAAGCTAGAGGTACTATGATTTTTTTGAAGTGATAGCTAGGAACATGAGGGAGCAACTAAAGAATTATAGTATTGAGTCTAAATTCAGGTATTCTTCTGTCTTGGCTCATTTGCTTTTGCATCAAAATTTTGAGTGCATGGGGAGGAATGTACTAGTATCTAGGATAGATGAAAATAACTTTCTCCAGCTAGTTTTTGTATGGACCAATGTTCTTTCAAAGATAGGGGATTATTATTGGTTTGCAAACAACTTTCAGAGGCAAGTGCTCCAAGATTTGTTGCCTCACCCCATTTGTCATTTCAATCAAGGTAATAGAATAGATGGAAGATCCGCCAACCCCACTAGATTATTTCCTAGGTGAGGATTTCACATTTATTAGATTTCATGGCTTTCCCAATAAGCCTTTCCAACTCCCCAGATTTATAACAGACATGGTCTTTCCATTGGAGGCATGCTACCAGGTACCTGTTGTTGATAAGATTAATGGCGCCAGAAGGAACAAAAAAAAATATTTACAGTCTTCCCCTCATAATTGCTAAGAGTTAGGTAATACTGACTAAGTAGAAGGACAAGGACAAGATCATGAATTTACTAGAAGCCTTAGGCTCGGTCCTCATTTGCGAAAAGTAGGATTATAACCCGAAAATGGTTTATAGTTTGAAACATCAGGTTCAGGAGTATTTTGAGAGTAGGAGGAACCTGGGTTGAGAAAGTGCAGAGGTATACATTGACCTAGCTTGCATTTTATTCCAACAGAAAAAATGGTTAGGTTTCTATGAATCGCAAGCAGAGTATTAGAAGAACCTCCCGATGGGAAAATCCCTCAACATGTAGCTGAAGTGCAAGGGATGATCAGAGAGGAAAAAGGTGAAATTTTGGAGATTTCGACAAGAGATGAGGTTCCTGGGTACCCCATTTAGTAACTTTCAGCCACTTGATGATGAATTTGAGGACATGATAAAGAGGTTTATTCTGACAATAGTAATCACGAGATGAGCCATGAAATCAATGATGAAAATTTTCTACCTTAGGCTTCTAGACCTTGAGAATCTGAAAGTCAAAGAGACTCGAGGTGAAGGGATTTACAAGCTCCATCCTCCTCCAACACCCAAAGGGAAAAGGACCTAACATTCTCCAAGAGGATCCATTGTGGTCATTGAAGGTGAAGTTTTAGAAGGATCTATTGTAAGAGGATTGAAATGTGCTAGTTCTGGTCATACAAAGAGAAGAAGGGTCCAAGACTTGGGTGCCCCTAACGTACCAGCTAGTTAAGAAGAAGAAGCGGATTCCATCCTACAAAATGTTATGACCACTAGAGCTCAGGTAAGTTTCACTCCCCCTCTTCTTACTATTTTGCATCTTTGGTCAATCCCTTGACTCCTCCTATGGAAAGGAATCATCTATCCTCAAACCTGAAGCTGGTAATCCTGAATGCAACCCCTACCATTTTTTATCAACCCAATGAAGCTCCCCCATGTGCCAAAGGAGCGTCATCCACTGCGGCCACTGTTGTCTCTTTAATTTCCCTATCAAGGGCTGCCATTGAAATAATTGAAACCACTACTTTATCTGTCACTCCTAGCCCATCTACTTCCGAGAAGGAACCTCTCCATCAGCCTATTTTTTTGTTCACCCCTACTAGTTTTTCCCTTGCCCAATTTGGTGTTCCACCCTTTTCCATGATAACGCTACCTTTTGCATCCCCTCATGTTCAAACATCCAAATTTTCCCCTTCCATCACCCTTTTCAGACTACCTCCTAGTGCTTCCATTGCAGTGTAGAGTGCCGATGTTAGTCAGACTCTTTAGGTTAATTTTGATGCTACCAAACAGGCCCGATAGGCCATGAAGCAAAAAATATTGTTAAAAATGTAGAGAAGCCTGTTACAAAGAAGATTGAAGCTTGCTTCAATGGAGAGACAAACTCTCTACTTATTACTACCATGAATCTGCTCATTTCCAAGCTTGAAGGAAAAATGAAAATGGAATATTATGACATTCATGTCATGGGCCTGGACTTGAACAAGACTTTCCCGCGTGACAAAGTGGTCTTAGCCAAAGCAACATACAAGGTGGTATAAATTGACTATGAGAGGCTGGATAGGAAATCAAAGAATCTTGAGATAGAGTTGGAAAATGTAAAGGAAACCATTAGAAGACTATAGAATGAGATTCAAGCAAGAGAAGCTAAAGTGACCCATGCAAGGAAAATTCAAGACCAACAAGGAGACACATCTAAGTTTCTTGCAGAAGCTCAAAGTGAACAAGTTCAACTTCATGCTGAAATTGAAAATTTTGAAAAGAGAGTTGAATGATTAATCCCGATCCTAAACTTCTGATGATCTCCGGAAGGCCCAAGTAGAAGCAGAAGAGTCAAAACAAGAAGTCAGAAGGCTGAGCTTAGAATTGACAAACACCCTTTGGGAGAGAAGTCAAATGGAGGAAAGCATAAGAGCAAGAGAGTCTCAGTTTAACCAAGAGCTAGATGTTGCATGAGGATCTAGAGCCCTCCCAATAATGAAAAGATGATATCCACGCATTAGTAGTGGATTGCACCTGGCATTACCATTCTTGGGCCCACTTTACAATTTTTAAGAAATGTTCAGGAAATGAATGCCAAGGTTTGTCTAATGGATGATCACTTTATGCAGAAGTGTTCACCTTGAGTGGTGGAATCATAAAGTTTCATTTCCAAGTTGTGCATCACCACTAACAAGGCCCTAGTAAGAGCGGGGATTCCCAATGGACAGGTTGCCTCCATCAAAGCTAATGAGATCATCAACTATCATATGGTTGCGACAAAATGTAAAGAGTGCTAGACAGTGCTAAATAAGTGGGTCGTCGAGATCAAGGAGGACTTCAGTGTCTTGGTTACCTTTGGATTGCCTCCTCTTCTTTCACTAGATGAAGAGGTGCTAATGGTTGATCAGGTCACTAATGTAATCCAACACAAGATCCAGACCTCTGCGAAACTCCTAGGTTCAAGTGCAATGCCCATGATTGATGATGTTGAGCACGATATTTATCATCTTTATCGACTCTATTATCACCTGGGAGTGATTTCTTCCAGATGGGGATTTGTCTCCATTAAAGAGTTTTTGGATCTAGAGCAAGCATATAGGCCTATCCAAACCGTCATCCTACCAACTGATGCAAACTAGGAGGCACAACATTCCTCCTTTTAATAAATCCATGAATAGCCAGAGGCCTAGGTTCATGCCTTCACAAGTGAAAACCCCCTTATGAGTTACCAGATCTATGAAGTGTTTTTTCCTTGATTATTTATATTTTTGGCTTGTACAATGTTTTCAGTTTTGGATGCACCCACACTCAAGTAGAGTTATCAGAAAGGTGTGCAATGTGTCACGTGGTGGTTGTGCAACTTTCATCTTTCATCTTCATTTTGGGGGAGAGTTTGTGGCACATGTCATCTCGTTGTGGATTTTCTAGGGAGCTAATTAATGAGCTTGAATGTGTATGCCTTTTTTGACATGTCACCTCTTCACTGTGGGTGGATTGCGTTTCCTATGGAGTGATATTTTTGGGAGTTCATTAGAGCTTGCTGGCCTTTTTCTTTTCTTTGTTTTTACGACGAAAGATTTGAGTCAGTGCCTTTGGGTGATGTGATCGGTCAACTGGACCTTTTTTCCAGGCTATTGTTTTTAGGATTTGATTATTTACAGGCATGTATCTTTGCTAAGTATCTAAAAATCATTAATGCGACAGTTGAGAATTGATGAGAAAATATTGTTGTGACCTAATCAAGGATCTTCGATCGAATCGTGTGCCATTAACTGTCAACACCTTGCAGTATTGCTTTTTTGTTGAGGCGATGTTTTCTTTTTCTACAGCTATATAAGAGAGGCAATGGCACAATGAGGGGTTGGGTTCCAAGTTTTAGTTTCCTTGGCTAAGAAAAAGTTTCTTTAGTTTTCTTAGAAAATAGGATTATTTTTAGGAACATAATTGCATAACTACTTATCTCTGGCATGTTATATATTTTAAGGCTTAAACTATTGTCGGATAGGCATCTGACCTTTTCTTTCAAGTTCATTTTATATTTAAAGCATAAACTATTGAGGAGAAATCATTGAACCTGCGCATGTATTTCCTTTTTCAAACTTTATTTCTTTATATTATGGTTTTGAATGAAACAGTATGTCTTGAAAGTTGAATTTGAATAGTTCAAGTAGTTGATTTACATGTTGTATGCTCATATGGTAAAGTAGTAACTTGTGAAAAATAGATTATGTCATTGGACTTCTTTATTTTTCTAAAGGGTTGTTGTTTTACTATATTATGTTGTATCAAGAGACAAAGAGTTTGTGTGATTTCTGAATGTTTTTTTGTTACCCCTTAGAAATTTTTGTTATTTTTTGGACCTTAATGAACATTTCCTGCAGGAAGATTTGAAATTCTGCAATGTGCTTGTTGTTAACCTTTGCTATTTGTTCTCTTTCCAACACTAAAGGGTTGTGGGGTTTTGTGTCTAATTTTATCAATCATAGGAATGGTTTGCTTTGAAATGTTGTAAAAGTGTTGGCACATTTCCATTTTTTGTTTTATATTTACATTTTCTTCTACCCATTCCTCCAAACCCCCAAAGAAGAGCCGATTTTCTATAAAAATCTTAGAGGCATTCAATGAGGTGTAAATTGGTCCCCCACTCATTGAATTTCCCATTAGATTGTTAGGGATGTGCAATATTTGATGATCAACAATCCCATGAATTGTGCCTAATGGGACACATTTTCCACCTTGGCCGAATGAGTCTCGTGTGGCCCAAAATTAAAATTAATTCAAATTTTTGGTGGGATTTTGTCCTCCTAGATATGATGTTAGCTTATATTGTTGTAATTTTTGGAAGTCTTGCATAATTAAGTATAAATACAAGTTCCTTCACTCATTTTACACCTATCGAGTTGAATGAGCATCCTTATAGAAAGTTTGAGTTCACAAGAACATTCAAGAATTCACAAGAGCATTCAAGGGAAGATTATCAAGCATTTTAGACCATTATTCAAGCATCAAGTATCATGTCAAAGATTTCAGGCATCATTTTTGTTTTTGAGATAACAATTGTGATCTAGGTTTTTATGATTCAAGCTAGCATTTCATTCAAGATCTATCCTACTGAAGCAAGAGTCAAGATCTACATCCATTGGAGCCACCTAATACATGTTTTTCAGCCTTTTATTCCTAGGGTTTGGTGAGTTGCAACTTTACATTTTTTTCATTCATCATTCTATTTTCCTCTCTTGTCTCATTTCAAGATTTGATTACCAAAACAGGGTTTGACCAAGGAAAACCCCTTTCTAGTAACAAAACCACATTTTCCCGTCTCTTGAGTTTGTGATTTGGAGGTTTAGATTGAAGACAAATCGAGGAGAAAGTTGTGAAGGTTGTAAAAATACATAAAGTTTTCAAAGTTGTCACCTTCTATTGGAGATACTTTGAGACCTTCTACAGGTTTCAAATCGGCTTTTTATATTCATAAATCAGTTGGGAAGAAGAACAAAGGGTATGTGCAGGATCATGATGGGCCAAAAAGTGGCAATATTATGGGTATTTGTAGGGTATGTGGCTAACGACTTTTTTTTTCCCAAAATTGATGAAATGAAAAGGGTTTTTAGAGGAGATTCTCAGCTTTCCACCAATATAAATTATGCTTTAATTTGAAATTAATAAATAATTATTATTCATTTTCTATTAGAATTACGACTAAAGTCCTGATCGATAGGCTGATTAAAAAACATCTATAACTTTCAAACGGTATCACATTTTTTGAATCCAAAACATGCGTTACTTTCTATGCTTCACATACTATAGGATTAAAAAAGGAAAAAAAAAATTCATGAAGTTTTGACCAAGTTAAGGTGGTCAGACATACGAGTTTTTATATTTTTGAAAAGTTGTAATAAAAAATTCATAATTAATTATTTACTTGGAAAAAAATTACAAAAAAATATGCATCACATCCGAACATGAGTCTTCTACTTATATATAAAATATTATAAAAAAATATTATCATTTTATTATGGTTAGGGTGGTCAGACAGACTTCTTTTATTTTTCCCCGAAATTTAAGTACTATTGCATTGAAATTTCAAATTTTCACCAAATAGATTTTATTTATTTTTAAATAAACCTAGTAGTTTAGAAACTACATTCAATTTTCTACAGATTCTATTCTTACATATTTTTTAAATAATATAGATAACTTATTCAAATTTTTACGTCAAGTTGCTTAACACTAATTTTTCTGAATTTTTTGCCACTTAAGGGCCTATTTTTTCCATGATGATCCTGCACATACCCCAAAGTAAACCTTGAAGACCATATTTAGACCTTCAAGTTTTAAAAAACCCCAATTGTACTAATTCGCTACTTCTGGCGAATGAGTCCTGATGGTACTCTCAAATTTTGCAACTTTGAAGTGCCCATTTCAAAAAAATTGCTTCTACACACTCAGAAACACAGCTGACAAATCTACCCAAGTACCCTTCTTTGGAGGGCCATAAGTTAGTGCCTATTTATTTTCATACGAAACCCCTTTGTGAACCCACTCATGTGACCGATGTGAGCAGGAATTTCAATTTTTAGCTTCCCATGATGAGTTTTGATAGGGTTTTGAAAACCAAAGCTAGAGGGTTTTGGCACTTTTTTGCTGATTGCAAACTTTCAGTTTTGCAAAGTAGCCTCCTATTTGAGCTTTTATTTTGCAAATGGATGATCATCAAGATAAAAATATTGTTGTTCTCCATTCTCTGTGCCTAAATGTGCTCCATGGTCCAATTTCAGAGTTTTGTAATGAGATTTGGTATTTTTACCAGGTCAAAACCAAATGCAATTTATTCAGTTTTGCACCTATATTTTTTAACAACTCTTCAAGGAGGTCAACTTCAACCTTCAATATATTTTGATGAATGATGTTTCAAGATGAGATCTCCTGCAAACATGCTCAGTGTACCTAAATGATCTACTGTGTCCAGTGGTAGTTCGCCAGGAGTTGATTTGTTATTTTTCCAAATTGGAGATTTGATGAGTTTTAATTTGTTCTAAATAGGTTGTTGTAGAAAGTTCAACTGAGCAACTTTGTTGATTATTAACTTTCACCTCATGATCTCTTTTGTCGATTCATTTGTTGCACTCCATTCCTTGGTACAATGTCTACATGCCTACAAGTTTTCATGGCTCTAGGAGGTCGTTTGACTAGTTTTTCCAAGGCGATTCCAAAGCCAACTTGGCCAGTTTTGATCATTGTTCAAAATTGCCTAAAAACTAATGCTACAAAGTTCATTAGGGTTGCCACTTCAAAGTCTCTATTCTAATATTATTATTCCTTGCATTAAGAAGTCTCTTGCAACAAAAGTGGCTCAGAGGGTTTAGTTGTAGAGTTAAGTACAACTCAACAGAAAACAAGTGACAAATCAACAAGGTGGCCATGCGAATACAGTGCTGCACTTGAATCATCATGGGATAGAGTCATAACTCTATTCAGTTTTGCTAGGCCACTTAGACATTTCTCTCATTTCTTGAGTAGCTGCATGGTACTAAGAAAGAAAATATTTTATATTCGCTAATGTTAAAATTTCTTGAAGTGTTGTATTGTATCACATTCAAAATGTTGTACATTGTGACTTGGGACTTGAAAACTTCTTATTGATGCACCATGGCCATCAATTTCTACCAAAGAAAGATATTTTGTGAAAGTGTTCCTTAACAAAGATGTGTGTAAAGGAGTGAGAGCTTCTCAAGTCCCTACTCATCCATGGCTTCGTGGGAATTTTCAGGGGGTATACCCTAAGCAAGCAAAACTCATCAAATGCCTCATATACACTGGAAACATAGAGCATAATAAAGGCCATTGACTAGTACAAAAGGAAGCAAATTAAGTTGTATCAGGTGAATCGATATAGTGAGTTGTTTTGATTGAGATTTTACTGGCAACACTATATAAAGGATGAAAGAATTCTTTGAAATGGAGGATGGGCATGTATTGTGGATAGAACCATCAATCCAAGGTGGAGGGATGTAAATCACAATATTATTTTCCTCTATTCTTTAAACAATTGCATACCAGTCATATGGCAATGCATTCTTGAGAGGGGCCAATATGATAGGGTAGAAATATTTCATGCAAATGAAATGGGAAAAACCCAAAATAGCCTGTGGCATCTCTCCAAAAGGTCAAGCATTGGCATATGCAGTGAGAGGAAAGGACTTGAAATTGTTTTTCTCTCACTGATCACTGCATATGCAAAATGGATTGGGTGACAAGGCTTTAGAACCTCCAAGTGAGACTTAATCCTGAGCACCGCCATGGATCTGTTGGAAAAGTATTTAAAGACTTTCAAGCAAATGCAAAAGGATGAGGTGAGCTTCACAGCTAGAAAAGGCATGTGAAAATACTTGACATAGTTCCAAGTAAATGCAATCAAATGGGATTCCATGAGGAGAAATGTATATCAAAATGGATGCATTGAAAAGGCATGTGAACTGATTGATAGCAAACCTCAACTAAATGTGGATACCATGGAACGCTGCCAATAGCATATGCACAAAATGTATTTGTTGCAAAGACCTCAGAGACTATGAGAGCCCACGCTAGCTAAGAAAGAGTAGATTTGATTGAAATTTGGGGCATGTAAACTTGTTTATTAGTTGTACCTCAAACAAATGTGATTTCATGGGGTGCTACAGTTGCAACTCGCACAAAATGAATTTGTTGAAAATATTGAAAACCTTTTAAGAAAATGCAAATGGCCTTTGTGTTGTCTAAGGGCGCTATCACTATTCAAACTGGAGAACTTGCATCTTGAAGATGAAAGGCGAACACATATGAACAAAATGTATTTGTTGAAAAGGCTTGAGAAACTTCTAAGCATATGTCTCTATTTCTTAAGGGGACCATCAAAGGGTGAAGGATCTGAACAATGCACAACCATTTTATGGAGGGTTCCTATAGTTCCAAGAAGCTGCTCTTTGCAGTATGTGGATGAATCCATTAAGTTAGGAGGCAACATGGACAAAGCATCTGACTTTATTTAGAATGCAACAACTACGTGCTAATGAAAAGTGCATAGTTTACCCATAGGTTGCAGTGAAGATGGTAAAATCATTTGTAAAGAGGGATCATGCTATGTATTAACCACCATTTCCAAGCTGAACAAGAACGAGTGAACAAAGGAAATTTAAGGAAACAAAGGAGGAAGAGGTGGATCGACGGCTCGGGAAGGAGATTTGTTTGCAGCAAGATCCTCACCATTCCTCTCTAGCTCAAGGCCTAAAGTTCCTCACTCATTAAGGCCGCGGGGCTGGCAAGAATGGATCACATGAATGGTGGGTCCTCGAAAATAAATTAAAGGCATGGGTATAGTTTAATATACCTAAATGAAATATTAGAGGGATCTCCAACCTTCCTTGTTGTCTCACGGGTTTAAAATGCAAGCCTATTATTTCTTGCGGGATGGGCGAGATAGAGGCATGTGGAATGTTGGCCTGGGTGAATTCTTTGGTACACGAGTGAAGGTTTTAAAAGGGTTCCAATGGTTAAAATTTCCATTTTTCTTTTAAAAGAAAAGCTTTTAAAAAGATAAATGTGCCCGATAAAGTGGAAAATTTAAATATTTTAAGAAACAAGTTTTCTTAAATATTTAAATGTGAATGCACGGGTAATTGCCCCATCAAATAGTCAAAGGTATTTAATATTTAATGCTATTAGAATCTAAAAACAATTTAATGTTTGGTGAAAAGTGAAAGAATAGTGAGGTGATTTTGTGTGGTGAACAAATATTCCCTACCTAGGTGGCTATTATTTGGCTGAAAATGAAAAGGGAAAAGGATTTGATGCCTGGTGAATAAATTAATGAATTCACCATTAAAATGCAAAGTTTTAAATATTAAATTTAAGGTGAAGGGAAAATATTTCTTTGTAAGGGAAAAGCAGATACAGGTACATATAAAGTTTTAATGTTTAAGGGGAATTATTTCAAATGGAATATTTGAAATTAAATGAAAGTTGGGAGTTAAATTATTCCATTATAAAGGGGAATATTTTACTTTTGCATAAAGGTGAAAATGCAATTTTAATGTGCAGCTACAGTAAAGAACAAAGAGCAGAAATATGAGTTTTCACTCGCAAGATATTTTTGAACTGCTGGTAAATTTGAGATTGAATTTTCTCAGATGGGAAATTTTTTTGTTGCAAATTGGTTTGCAAAGGAAGAATTTGGAGGCACAATAAGTTTGTTGCTACAAAGGGAAGAGAGAGGAGAGATTCTTTTCATTTTTGTTGATTAACAATGGATGGAGCTACCAAATGTCTTCAACCGATCAACTTATGGAGCCTTTTATTCTTCTTTATCTTCTCTTATATTCTCATTTGTAAGGGGTTCTGAATTCTTGTGTGGGATTGGGTAGATATAAAATGTTGAGTTCTAAGTCATAAATTGAGTCTGGAAGCTGTAATTGTTGATTTCATGAGTAAATATCAGCCAGTTTGTGCAAGTAAATCATAAATGTCTTCAAATTATCTCCAGATTTGTACATTTTCAGTCATATGAATTCAATAATACCAAGTATCTTTGGATGTGTCATCTCAATTTCATTGAGATTTTTTTATCTATTTATGATTTTGTTTCAATGAAATGGTTAAAATACTTTGAACAGATAATTGTGATGGTAAGTGTGTAGGTTGGATCTATAAGGAGAATTTGATTGAAAATAGAAGTGGATCTGTTGATGCATAACATTAATAGTTGTAAACCACTATTTAAAAATCATTTGTTGATGAATTCTCTTTATGAATTTGACTCCATGGAAAAAAATTAGGTATTGATCTGTTATTCAGCTTAATGCATCTCAAAAAATCATTTAAATTCAAAATCATTTTAGTTCTTGTTGTTTGGTTGAGGTTTGGTGTTGAGTTCTACCTCCCAATTGATGAGTAAGTATTGAGTTACTAAGAATGTAGCCATATTTGAGGTTGTCAATGATTTCCATGGTATATTTTCATTGGGAGTTATCTGCTATAAAAAGAAATGTCAGTGTGTATCAGTGAATTAAGTTTTAGGCATTATATAGGTTGACCCACCTTGTTCCTGTAGAGCCAGAAGTGTAGAAGATCTCAGTCTTTGACTGAATCTTGTCAATTGGAAAAATCCCCCTTTTAGTATGAGTATAAGAAATTGGCTAATTCTTTAGGATTCATTAGAATGGTTGATTTGGAACACCAACATAATGGCAACTCTACTGGGGATAATTATGAATCTCCAAAGTGCAAACAATTATTTCATAGAGTCATATTATTTTCCATTCTAAATTTAGTTCAAACATTAAAGGATTTCAAACTTGGAGGAAGAATTGTTGTAGTGAACCTGAAGATTTCATGATCTGTGGTGCTTTGCTAGTGAAAGGAACTCATAAATAAATATATTTGTGAAAGAGCTTCATGTTGTTTTAAGTTCAGTCCTCTATGAAGAGAGGTGGCGACTCTATTAGAAGAACCTATTGAAGATGTGAAGAAAAGTTCTAGATCTACAAATATTTCCAATCAGAAAGAATAATTTGTAGTACTTAGCTACAACATTTCGAGGTATTCTTCACTTTTGGTTTTCAAGAAACTTATATATGAAAACCATATTTGAACTTCTTAGGAAAAAATTTTGGTTCCCTATTGAGTTATTAGCACTAATAGAGGGAAAGGATAGTAAATTTGAATTTGCACACTTCCATTTGTTGGACCTATTATGTGAAATGTAAGTTTGAGTTCCATTGAAAGGATTTTGTCTAGTGTTCAAGTATATTGTTGGTTTGGATGGTTAGAATGAATTCTTATATCCTTGGGTTTTCCTTCTATTTGCATTATCATAGGTTTCAAGCCTAGATTACCATCCTAGGGTATGTGTAGGATCATCATAGAAAAATAGGCCCTTAAGTGGCAAAAAAATTAGAAAAATCAGAGTTAGGCAACTTGACATAAAATTTTGAATAAGTTATCTATATTATTTCAAAAATATGTAAGAATAGAATTTGTAGCAAATTGAATGTAGTTTCTAAACTACTAGGTTTTTTTTTTTTTTAAATCTATTTGGTGAAGATTTAAATTTTCAATGTAGAAGTACTTAAATTTCAAGGAAAAAATAAGAAGAAGGTGTTTGTTTGACCACCCTAACCACAATAAAATGATAATATTTTTTTATAATATTTTAGATATAAGTAGAGGACTCATGTCTAGATGTGATGCATATTTTTTTGTAATTTTTTTCCAAGTAAATAATTAATTAGGAATTTTTTATTACAACTTTTGAAAAATATAAAAACTCGTATGTCTAACCACCTTAACTTGGTTAAAACTTCATGAAATTCAATTTTTTTTTAATCCTATAGTATGTGAAGCATAGAATGTGATGCATTTTTTGGATTCAAAAAATGTGATACTGTTTGAAAGCTATAGATGTTTTTTCAGTTATCCTATCAATCAGGACTTTAGTCATAATTCAAATAGAAAATGAATAATAATTATTTACTAAATTCAAAGTAAAGCATAATTTATATTGGTGGAAAGCTGAGAACCTCCTTTAAAAACCCTTTTCATTTCATCAATTTTGGGTAAAAAAAATCCGTCGGCCACATACCCTACACATACCCATCATATCACCACTTTTTGGCCCATCATGATCCTACACATACCTCCTACTTGTAGTTATCCTTGTTGTCCATCATTTTGGTCATGGTTATCATTATGCACAAATAGTTGAGTTTTGATCTACAAATATCTATGGATCATCAAGATAAACTAGCCATACCTATAGACACTTTGAGACAACTTGTCAAAATGTGTTAGAAGCCTGATAATCTTCACACATTTAACACCCCAAAGTACAAGAACCCAAGAGTGAACAAGCCTAAGATAAGGTCGAAATGGAAAACTATATTTGAAAGGGAACTTAAAGAAATGGATAAAAGAAACTGGATATTTCAACAAGCCCAGTTAAGAGACAATCATAGAGTGTCTACTTGCCAAGTTGCTACACCTTTTGTCAATTCCTTTGATCCACTATATAATCAATTAGATTTTTCATGGGTTGATTACAAAACTAAGAGTATTTTAGCTCAATTCTACAAGAAGATGCCTAGATTTGATGGATACAATGTATGTGGAGGAGATGCACATGTCAAAAAAATTTCTAGCTTCATGGAGAAACATGCATTTGGATATCAGGATATGTGGATGAGATTCTTTGCCAGATCTCTTGAAGTGAGAGCTAGGGATTGGTATTTATGTTTTCTTGAGAAGCCATTTCCTTGCTGGGATAAATTAGTGAATGCTTATAGAGAATAATTTGCAAGAGAACCTTTTGACCTTTTCATGAGGCTAAAGAAAATCAAGAAAAAAAATGAAGAGTCAAGTATTGATTTCATTGATAGATTTGTTGCTACTCTTTCACTACTCCCATAAAATTTCAGAACTAGCACTCCTGACTGTATTCATATGTATTTTGAATCCCTTGAGGAATGATCTAGTGCATTGTTAAAATATTATAAAATATTGAGTATGTATATGGCTTACACATTTCTAGATGATTTGGATAAGATGAGGAATGAATATGTACAAATATTGTTGTCTTCAATTGTAGGAAAACATGCTAATGAAATCAACAACTATGTGAATGCAAATGATCAGAGATCTTTAGACAAGTGCATACTTGAGAAGGTAAAAGATAAGGATGATGCATCACTAGGTGATAAGGAAGTTGTCTTTGAACAACATAAAAAAGAAATGTACCCAGCTGAAAATTGTAGCCATAATGATGAAAGACATTATGAGATAAATGAAACATTTGAAGTTTCTTCTATCTCCTCTGAAGGTGAAAAAATAGAGAGTAGTTTTTATGTAGCAATTGAAGGTTGCAAGGATACAGATAACTTCCTGAATGATCATCTCAATTTAGAATGTGCTGATAATACTTCCCCTTCAAGTGATGAATGTGATGTTGCAAGGAATAATGGGATTCCAAGTCTTCTGAGCCAAGAACATGATGAAGAATATGAGTTGTATTTACTCTTTGAAGAATATATATGTGATCAACAATGTTGTGGTACTATTGACCATGTCAATTATACATGTGTTGAATGTAGCTTTGATACAATTCTTCATGATGAGACTAAGGAAATTGCTGATTTAGGAAATTCTCTTGAGAATATCAGTAAGTCAGTTGCAAGTTAAGAGGTATGTAATGAATCTCAGTTGACAAGATCAATCAAAAGAAGTTGTAATGAAGAAAAAATTGATAGTTTTTAGTTTGATAGTGAAAATGTTTATGCCTATCCTCGAGAGGATGTAAATGGTAAACTCAATGAAGACAACCAACTCAATATTGAAATGAAAAAAGATGTGGATTTCTGTTATGACAACCCATAAGTAAGCAAGAATGAAAAAATGGACAACCTATTCTCTATTATGGGTTGTGACCATGCTTTTGACAAGGTCGTTAGCAATTCAATCTCTTATGATTAGGGAAGTCCAATTTATGATTAGCCCATTGAGTTCTTAAACTTTGAGGATGAAAACAACATGGAATATCCTTCTTTACAGTTTGATAATGCATTCAATTTTAGTGAAATTCAAGAAGAGGAAGTGGTTGAAGGAATGGATCAGAGTAATGATCTATTGAGTTGTGAACAGATTTCAAGTTTTTTGACCACTGAGTATTAGAAATCTGCACATGTGAACAACCCTCAGTTGTTGTGTGCAGCCTCTATTGATTTTGGCAGCGATGATGGCCTTCAAGGTTCAAGGTATGATGCATGTGTTTTTTATTATCCTTCCAATTATGAACTAGTTGATCATGATGATGATAATGTGGATGAAGACAAGTAGCCATGTGATTTTAATGATGCATTATATGATGAGTATGACGGTGTTTATACTGATGCAAACTCAAAAATTTGTTTTGATGAGTTTGAAGTAGTATATGACCATGAGGTTTGTGCATCAAATGAGTTAATTTATGAAGATTCTAATGCAGATTTGGACAAGTCTTTGTTTGCTGACTTGAATGAGCCTAGTCATGAGTCCTTGAATGTGAATATGGATGTTGATTTCAATGAGAAATCAAATTATATTTCTGAACCAAATTCACTTAGTTTTGAGCAAGCTTGGGATAATGAAGAGGTTGATATGTGATGTTCAGAAGATGAAAATATGACTACAAATGAGAAGTCAGAAATATTTGATGATTATTTGTACCAGCATGATGGAGGAAAATTATAGAGTGCACCAATGCATTAGTGTATCTCTTTGGATACACTTGGATATAGTTTGCATGATGAGAAAGATCTTTTGGTAAGTTCTTGTGATGGTTTCACCTTTGATATGCAAACTAGTGATCAAATTGAGCTTAATAGTACTAGCCATGTGGCAAAGTGTGAGTGCTACTTTTGTCAGCTTGGAGAAGTTTTCATAGAATGTGGCAATGTACAAAGCATTCAAGAAAGTTTTTTTTAGCTTGAGAATGATTTGTATGATAACTATGATAAGTTGTTGCCACATGATGATCAACATTTTGAAAGTATGCTAGACTTTCAAATGCATAGTGATTATGAACATTTTGATAATGTTATGTATGATTGCCTATTGGGAGGTACCAACATGTTTAATCAGGTAGATGGTTGTGATCAGGCTATGCTTTCATATGGTCTTGATCACCATTTTCCAATGTTTCCACTTGATACAAAATTAGAAAATGAAGGAAGTGGTAGTGATGTGGCCTATGTGATTTGGTTGCCACTTGATCACAAAGCTGGACAGAGAGCAAGTTTCCACTTGCATAGAGGTAGCCTGATACTTGTTTTGTAAAAGTACAGTCACCTATGCTCTTATGGTGCGACAAAGGCCAGTATGAGTTGAGGGATATCAGTTCCTTCATCAGATTGGTGTTTGATAGAAGTAAGTACTGACTCCCCTTTTTCATTTGGTGGCCTGGGGTCACCAAGTGATGTTGAAAAAGAAGAATGAATAAAGGAGCAGTTCGGGACACCTGATCGACTTAGTTTTTCGTCTACTCCCTAGAGATATAAATACTTTCTATACCCATAGGAGGAAAACATCCCCAGTCGAAGCCACTGATGGAACTCTCAAATTTTTCAATTTTGAAGTGCCCATTTCAAAAAATTTGCGTATGCACACTCAGAAACACACCTGACAAATCTGCCCAAGTTCCATTCTTTGGAGGGTCATAAGTTAGTGCCTATTTATTTTCATGAAAAACCTCTTTGTGAACCCACTCATGTGACATATCTGAGCAGGCATGTCAATTTTTAGCTTCCCATGATGAGTTTTGATAGGATTTTGAAAAGCGAAGTTGGAGGGTTTCGGCACTTTTCTCCTATTTGCAAACTTTCAGTTTTGTAAAGTAGCCTCTTGTTTGAGCTTGTCAAGATAAAATGATTGTTGTTATCCATTCTTCATGCCTAAATGTGCTCCTTGGTCTAGTTTCATAGTTTCATGATGAGATTTGCTATTTTTACTAGGTCAAAACCAAATGCAATTTATTCAATTTTGCACCTGCATTTTCTGACAACTCTTCAAGGAGGTCAACTTTGACCTTCAATATATTTCGATGAATGATGTTTCAAGCTGA